>CABFWB010008516.1:0-17502 GCA_902151455.1 Timema bartmani
ATATATACACACACACACACACACATCCACGTGAATCTTTCAGCTCTAATTTTGAGAATGTCAGCTCAAACAAAACCCTTCGACTCCCTCTTGCACTATAGGCTTCCAATTCGGCGCGAAACGATGCAAATTCAAGAATTAGCACAAGATAGAGCCGTAATTTATTGAATGACAGCTCTGAGGGACTTGTTAGTTGATACCAGTAGTAAGTTTAAGTATCAAGTCACTTGTTTAAGCGGCTTGTATTCATGAGGACTAAGGGATTGTATGTAGAAAAGGGTGTCAATTATTTATTAGTTCCTGTGTAAGGGTGGTAAGGAGAGAGTTCGCCCCGCTAAGTGCTGGGAGGGTTGAAGGTTCTCGCTGTAGGAAAGGGGTCCCTTGGCCCTCATCTTACAAGCAACACCTGCTGCTGGTGGTGTTTAACTATTAACCGCGGTGTAGTGTACTTGTCCTCGCCGGTACTGCACCTGTTGGACGAGAGAGAAGGGGGTTGAGGTGGAGTCTATTGTTCCTGGAGAGCTTCCCAAGTAAAGGAATGATGCAGAAGGAGGGAGCGCCTAGAGAAACGTGAAGATTGACATTAATTATATATTTCTTTTATTATTTTTAGTACCATATATTAATATCCGTACGGGTTTTACGTATGTGGAATAAATAGGATAATCTGTTAGGGATGAGGAAGGTTGAATTTAGAGGAGGTGACCCACGTTTACGTGGAGGGGGGGAGTGGGAAATCATTTATGAAAAAACTCAATACACCCGACCAGGATTGAAGCCCCAATACCTCCCATCATCGGCAGTCCAGCCTTTTGCGAGAGTGACGCCTTAGACCATGCCCGGGAAATGTTGTTTGTGCATTAAATACTGAAATGTTTGTTTAATGAGTTGACGTTTTGTTAAGAGATAAATTGCGGCACTAGCGTCGGGTGATTATGTGGAACACGTTCTAAATTAAGTTGGTGTATTATTATTATTATTATTATTATTATTATTATTATTATTATTATTATTATTATTATTAAGCTGCGTCGACACATGGAGGTCATTAGCGCTTAAAATAAAGAGGATGTATGGTAAAATACCAGTAGAGAAAACGATTGAGTATATACAACTAAAAAACGCCTCGGTGGCGTAGTTGGCTAACGCGCCAATTATGTTGAGCCAGACCACCGAGGACGGGGATATCGAGGTTCGAATCTCGGTCGGGAGAACTGGGGGGGGTTCTTCCTAAATGGTTTTCCACTCTCCCTCCACGCACATGCGGGTTCACTTCCTCTAGATTAAACCTTCACAATTCCTAATCGATTAGTGTAATTAGTACTTAAGCGTATAACCGGAACGGGTAGTAAGACGCGGTGCTATTTTTTTTATATATATACAGTTAAAAAACGCAGGTGTATACACTACATTAAATAAATATAAATAAAAAATAGCGGAATTCCCACAGGGTAAAATAAATAGGCATAATACATCTGCTTAATGTAGCATATGTGTAAAAACTAAATAAAGAATTCAAAATTATTATAATAAACTAAAATTGTTCAAACTAATCTCAATATGAGATAATATCCAAGTGAGACACTTTATAAGAGTGAACTCAAGAGGAAAAAATATTAAAATATTCCCTTGGCGTATAAAACAGAGTAAACATAAGAATCCATCCACACTCACGTAATAAAAAACGTAAGTCACCTTTAAAATCAAGAGCTAGGCGAATAGAGGCATACTTGCGACACTTCACCAGAATGTGGTACACACTAAGGAGAACATCGCTAAGCTCACACACTGGGAAAAATAATAAGACTTGCAAATTTATGTACTAATATTATTTTAATACAATCAATAGACGAAATCAGTGAAAATTTATTAACAGTTATCAAAGATTTTGTAAAAAATAGATTAAAGTGTTAAGATCTTTATTTCCAAAAAATTGAGCTATAGAAAGTTGAATAAAAGTCAATTTTAGCATACAATAACAGTAGAAATTTGAACAAACAAAATATTAAATGTGCAATAAAAAACTTACTAAGAGATGAAATTTTAAGAATTTATAATGATTTTTAAATAAAAATGATCAACATAATATGTAGGAAAAATATGATATGTATTTATAAAGACATTTTAACTATACACTAAATTATTAATTGTATAGAAAATACATGTTAGCCTATTGGCACACTTTATACAAGTTAAAGTGTCACTAAGGCATGTCAAACGCAGAAACATGGCATATTGAATGATACATGTAAATTTAAATGTCGGACTTTATAAACAATAAATATCGATAAAAAGTTATAATAATTCACGCTTCGGATATTCTAGAAATTATGGATCGTCTATGGATTCGCCCTTAGTATGTACACGTAATTTGTACATCATTATTTTGATCTAGGAAGGAAGGTGGTTAAGGAGGGGCATCATACGAAATCACCTTTCTTATTATGCATTAACTAAATTGACTGCGATGTTAAGTTTTATGTGTAAGGGTAGCACGTCCTTTAGAGTTGTTTGGTGAAGTAAAAGAGGCTTGGGTTTCATTGTGTTTATAGTGACGTATAGCTGACGTCAGTAAAATTAAATGTGTGTTTTTGTTGAAATCGCGAGGAATTGTAGCGAGTTTTTGAGTTCTCCGTTATTTATCGTTAATTTTTCAACATGATTGTTCAGAACTATATAACTAAGGAGTTATTATGATCGATTAAATATCAACGCTATTTTATTTAGTTACGGTTATAGCCGTATCTAAATATTATATTCTTTAAATTAATTCCTGGATATCTCAGTGGTCAGAGCATTGGCGTACTAAGCCAAATTTCCTGGGTTCTATTTCCGTGTCCAGGTGTCATTTTTTAATTTAAAAATATAACGAGTCATAGTTAAATTTCTGTAAATGATAGGTGAGACCCTTGAGAGCTTTACCATGGAGAACGCTATTAATTTGTGTTCTTATGAAATGGAAAAATAGATTCTTTGGTTTTATTGTCTACTAGCTGAATGCCCATTCTCCGCACGGGATATTGTGTTATTATTTATTTTGAATGAAAATTAGGAATTTTTGTTTGAAGCTTAATGGCATAAACACAAGAAATATTGCAATTTGAATGGGTACGTATCTTCGGAAAATCTTTGTTCGGTGCTTCGACAGAACATTCGAAGAGAATTGATCAAACGTGTTGTAAAAATAGTTTGAAAAAATCAAAACCAAATCAGATTATAAAATACACTCTAACAGTGATGCTGTTATCTGTCAAGGGCAAGGATCTATTTGGGTACTTCACTCCATGAGTGATTTCACGAGGAATGTACGAGTTAGTAAAAAGGTAAATCTGTTTGTGATGTGTGTTGATTTAATTTTTATAAACCATTGATTGTTTTAAACTTTAAAATTACTTTTTATAAAGCCAAAGGAACTTTTTTTCTAATAATAAAAATCTATTTGATAAATTAATATTTTTTAATTTTAATTGTGTTTGTATTATTTTGCTAAGTACATTTTTATGTTCCCTTTTCTTTCTCTCTAAATATAGCTATGTATAGGCCTACACTGGGAAAATAACATTTGAACAAGTGATTTTCAACCTGGGGGTCACGGCGTTAATCCGAAGGGGTCGCAAGTTTTGTGAAGATTATAACCTTATACTGTAATTTACTCTTTTATGAGATTTTGATGATTTTATGATTATAGTAGAGTTCAAAATCCAAATATAAACAGAATATTTTGGTTATCTTACTTAATCCGACTGCATCTTTACCGACAAAGTTAAATTCAGCGGCCTCATATTTGGGTGAATAGCACTGAAAGCTCTGGATTTGTTCAGATGCAGAATATCCGCCAAGCTCGTCATTCTTTTCTGTGGGCTCTCGTTCGCTTTCTTACCGAAGAGTGTTAGAGAAGCTGAATCAGCCTCTTTTCCTGAGGAGTCAAGCACTGATCGTGCGCAATGTGTGCTAATCTGACAAGCATGCGACATTGTCCTATTGTAGTTTTCATTTATGTGTGTTTATATAAGTTTCCCTTCTTTGTTCACAAAAGTGCATGTGAATTACATCATAATTATGCACCCGTCCTTCGTCCTTAAGGGAAGGACGTGCACTATTTCAATAGCAAAACAAAATAAGGAAATGCAGAATGACCCATTTGAGCAATACGCAAATATTAGGGTCACCATAATAGTTAAAGGCTAAATACAAACAAATTAGCGTTACAAGTAGTGGGGTAGCAAGCCACCTCCTCTGAGTATCAAAACAAAAGGAGCAACTAGGGCACATTTTAAGACTTCTTAATATATTATGAGAATATAAAATAAAGTTCAGGAGCTCATAGTGCTTTTTTTTTACTTCATACCTTGCCTCTCCTCTTAGGTTTGTTTAATAACTACTACTTAACTTCCCACACATTTTATAATCAAAACAGTATCATGTTTGTTAATTTTAAATAAATATTAAAATTTTATAATTCACACACTTTATTTACTCACCTCACTACCATTTTTTAATATTTTTCAGACGAGTGAACTTAAAAAAAACTGTGTCATCTTTAATTGGTTCATAAAACTGCGAACAGTTCACATGTGAATTCACTTTGATTTGTGAAAGAAGTTAAACGTTTTCGGTTAAAAGTCTATTACGATCAGGAGATCAACCATTCGTCATCAAAGAAAAAACCTTTCAACGGGCACTGTTGATTCTGATAAACAGAATATGAACTCCAACAGCTTCTAGAAATTCAGAAATTCTGTTCCAAGTGTTTTCATAACTTTAAAAACATCAACCTACAAACTAACAACACCACCTGATGCAAGTTTATTGTGTCCTGCGTCATTTTTTTTTATGATTCCTTTTAACTATCCCCGAATCATCTTTATGATTGAAAACAAGCTTGAAAAAGCATTAAAAAGCTTGTTTATGTCAATAATTGCTTTTTCAGAAACAGAAGGAGCTAATGAATTAACAAATTCTGCAGATGTTTCAACAACTGGCCATTGAATGTCAAATGCCCGGCTCATTTGAATGCAAGAAAACTGCTGTGTGCCTTCAACACTGATTTCCCACACTTCTAAGTAGGAGATGCATCGCTCATAAAAGTTCAAAATATGCCTTTCTAAATCGGTTTTGTTCACATCTTCATCGATGACATTGAGATTAAGCCTTTGTTTGAAAAGTTGAGGTATGAACTTGTCTCGTCTGGCATTTAATTTCACTTTCAATTCTTTGTACTTTAATGCTACCACTGAAATATAATTCATTTCAAAACATATCAGAGTATCTTGGAATATCTGAAGACTCCCATGAATAAATAAAGCTAGTAGCTCACTCAAGTGGGTTTTCAAAAAAGTATCTGATTAGTTTGGGGCAAGAATTTCACAATGTGAAAGAAAGTAAGATCTCAGTCCATCCCAAATCATAGCTGGCAGTAGGCTTAAACATCCTGTGCTACTTTGTGATAACACCTTATATTATGGGTCAGCAAACTCGCAAAATACTTTCAGTTTATCTACTCTTATAGTAAAAATGTGAAAGTGCCTGTATATTTTTAAGACAACCATTTCTATATCAAAAAATAGTTGATAAACACCACTCTGTACAGGATTGTGAACAATATGGGCACAGCATCCAATGCCTAAAAGTTTTCTACCAATATCTTGTTGTAACTTTGTATGGACGTTGGTTTTGTCCTGCCTTATCACTCCCCCAAAATTTGTATTTGTATTATCTGCAGAGTATGATACTATTTTATTTTCTAAACCAAACTTTTTAATGGTTTTGATCATATGCTGGGTTAAAATATCTACTGTGTCTCCTGTTAAATCATCAAACTCTATCAGTCTCACTTTAACGCCAAACTGAGGAACGAATATTCTAGCTAATACAGGTACAAGCTTCAAATCTAATCTGTTTGAAGCATCAACAGATAAAGTTACAAAATTAGCACTATCTAATTCATCATCCATCATATGAGTCGCAATCACATTATTAGCTATGGCCTCTGATTTGGTTCTGGCATTGGAATATCTTACATCATAAATTTTGGAAAGAGTTTTAATTGACAGTCACATGATTTAAAGCTTTGATCGTGTACAACCGTGTGAAAAGAAAATGTAGCTTCTTTAGCTGCCCGAACAAAGTCTTGAGATTTAGGCTGTTTGATTAGAAAAAAAAATTGCATTTAGAATCTTACTGAAATTACTTGCTGTTACAGACTTTTGATGTTTTGAAGTGTCTATATGGTTGATAATATCTCTTCGTCCACAAAATCCAAGAGAAAACTTGCTGTAACACAAGGAACAATACACAGCGTCACTCTCTTCACTCCCTCTTTCTGATTTTAGGAATTTAAATTCACTTTGTATTTCTGCATTGACATTGCACTTGATTTTTTGAGGTTTTTCTCTCGATGTGCTTCTATGAAAATCTTGTCCTTTATATATAACTAAATTAAATAAAGTCCTTTACCACTGAACTATGCGAGGCTGTAAACACTAAGCCGTTACTGTGCACATTTGTGCGCGTTTTCTCTAACCAGTGTTCGCTTTCCAATGCTGCCACTGCACAGTGAATAATGATTGAAAATTTACCACCTAGGTACCGTACTTAACGAAAACTATCCCAGTTGGTCATAAAAAAAAATTTGGTCCTACAGTTTTACTTTGCAAATTACTTAACTGCATGATCAATTAAAAAAGTACGGATATTATCCCTTCCCAAACAATACCTAAGTTTCCAATAAATAAAATATGTTATTTGATTAAAAAGGAACATCAACGATAGATGATCTGGGCAGGAAGTTAATATAACAGAGAAGTTCAATTATAATATTTTCTTTGGTATTTATTTAGTAGAATAATATTTTAGTAAAAAAAGAAAATAAATATATGTTCAGATTTAAACAATTAATCGAATTTAACAAAGATATATTTCAGCATCCTTATACTATTAAAATATTATATATTTCCAATTTTATTTATATATAAATATAGTAGAATATTAAACAAATCCCGTTTTCATAAAACATACTAATCTATCTAAATTAATCCAATATTAAAACAGGAAATTCTTTACTAAAAAATAAATAACAAACTTGAAATAACATTTACTATCGAGTCAAACTTACTTTCAGACCAAAATGCAATTACTTTAAAATCACACCAAGTCTTGCAACTGTTTATAGTATTTATATGTCTTAAGAGACCATTCTTAATACTCAAAAGGAATAAAGTTCAGGTTATAGGTATACAAAACCAGAAAAACTTTCATTTAAATAAAAGCTATTTCTTAAGGAATTATTCATTTAGTCCAAAAAGGAACAAGTTTATGTTTTACGTACAATGTTTTACTATATCCCAAAAACTTAATGTTCTACGCCATAAAGCACAAGATTGTTAATTATGACAAGATAATATTTCAGATTCATGTAATTCCAGAAGTATTTAGACGTGCTCTCTATCATGAAATCGAAACATTATAAGTATAACATTTATTCAACAACAAAATTTTAAAGCCTACTTTATTACGTATACTTGAAAAAGAACCCAATAATCACTCAAAACTATCAAAGTAGAAAGCATAGTGACTAACTCTACCATAGCTTATTTTACT
The DNA here is from genome assembly GCA_902151455.1 of Timema bartmani. Lineage (NCBI taxonomy): Eukaryota > Metazoa > Arthropoda > Insecta > Phasmatodea > Timematidae > Timema > Timema bartmani. The sequence continues at coordinate 7,600 of CABFWB010008516.1, forward strand.
GATTAAATCAATTATTATTTGTTTTACGAGAATTTCCATGTTTTCAACATTTCAAATATAACAATAATATTCGTTAACTCGAAACCTAAACTGGATTTTTCTAATCTGAAATTACGTTTCTTTCTATGCCAATATAGTAAAAAATCATATTTTACAAATGGATTTGAACCATAATATGTGTGATAACTTTTTCTAACTCTAAATTCTAATTTATTTGGCATATAATTTTCTTATCAAATTTATTATATATGCTGCAAAAGAAAACAAATTTAGAATATATATATATATATATATGCGTGTGTGTAAAAAAACAAATTTAGAATATTTGTACCCAGCAAGAATTTTGAGTAAAAAGATATCTACATGCCAAAATGATAATTTTGAAAGTTGAGGCCGAAAAATAATGTAAATGCTTACATTGTACTGGACAAGAAGCGTCCTCAATGAAATTACAACCAAGAGTAATTTCCCAAGGCAAATACAGCGGTATATAGTCCCTCTACAGTTCAGAATGAAGCGTGCAAAACAGGATAAAGGGAGGAGAGGAAGGGGGGAAAAAATTGGACATACATGTGATGGAAGCTTGGTCAGCCTTCTATTCTGCGCCAGAACCTTGGAGAAGGTCATTCTAGATAAATCCACGTGTTTCTGGATGGTTGTAGTCAATTCGCGTGTATGGTGGATGTGGCGGCGGATAAGACCGGAACTATTCCAGGATTCATGTGACTCGTTCAGCCGGCTGGGTTAGTTGATAGTAGTCGGTCGTGTTGTTTTGGTCATCATGCGTTATTAAAGGTTATATGGAGTCAACAACAGGCAGTGGTGAGTCGTATAAACCATTATTACATAATTTATAGACAATAATAATCTTGTTCTTGTAACAGTGACAGATGTAACAATTAATAATGACATGGATAAATTCCTAAAAATAAATTCTTTGGTTGAAGCAGGGGAAAACCTTATAAGAAAATAAAAATAAGTAATTATACTGAAACGATTTTTGTCATTCGGGTTCACTAGTGTTGAAACAGATGGCGAGGAGAGACCCTTGTGCTTGCTGTATTTGTCTGTTTTATCTTCAGAAATTATGAAACCAAACATGCCACAGCGACACTTGGAATCAAAAATTATGAAACCAAACATGCCACAGCGACACTTGGAATCAAAACACAGTCAGCATGCAGGAAAACAGTGTGATTTTTTTTTCAAGAAAAAATAGGAAGAATATTCTGGACAGACCACATNGTGCTTGCTGTATTTGTCTGTTTTATCTTCAGAAATTATGAAACCAAACATGCCACAGCGACACTTGGAATCAAAAATTATGAAACCAAACATGCCACAGCGACACTTGGAATCAAAACACAGTCAGCATGCAGGAAAACAGTGTGATTTTTTTTTCAAGAAAAAATAGGAAGAATATTCTGGACAGACCACATCAATGATAAAAATGACAAATATGCCTACCACGGGACTTATGGCATCGTACAAAGCTTCATATATGCTCGCAAAATGTGATAAACCTTAATTTGTTGTAGAAACACTAGTTTTGCCTGCGGTTGTCGAAATCACTGAAATAATGTTTTACAAAGTATCTGAAGATCTAATCCAAAAGATCCCTCTGGCAGATAACACAGTGGGAAGACATACAAGAACAAATGACCGAAGCTTTGAATTGTCAAAATTTGCAACAAAAGTCGGCAAAGCCACTGAATCAAAGCCACTGAATCGGATGCATACCTTATAGCTTATTTTTGAAAAACATTTTTAATAATTAGTAAGGAACAATCGTATATATATATATATATATATATAAAAGAATTAAATTTTAATTGAGGTGGAAAAATATATTCTGTTTAAAATAAGTATTGTTATAATCTTTGAAGTGAAAAATGTATATGTATGATTTAAAGCTTCATATGAAAAATTGGTAAATAATACTATAAGTCAAATTACAAAGACTTAAATGTCATAAACATAAAATGCACTTAACAATACAATTAGTTAACATATTAAAAAACACGTTAATATAATAATTATATATAAAAATATTAAAACTCAATAGATTAAATGTTCATAAAAGATTTCAAATTTAATTAAGGTGGAAAATATATTCAGTTTAAAATATGTCTTGTTATAATCTATTAAGTAAAAAACATTTGTATGACTTAAAGCTTGATTTGGAAAAATTGGTGAATGTTAATACAAGTCAAATTATAAAGACTTAATTATCATGACATAAAATGCACTAAACCATATAATTAGTTAACAATTGGAAAACACGTTAAAAATAATAATTATATGTAAAAATATTAAAAATTCAATAGGTTAAATCCTCATTAAGTTGGTTGGTTTATCAAACATAGAAAGTTTTATAGTTGTAAAATTATTAAATATTTGTCAAAACATGATAAATTATTAAGTCACTTGTAATTAAGAATAATAATAATAATAATAGGTGTATTGAAATTGAAAAACTAGTTAGTTTTCCTCATGCCATCAGTTGGGATACTCACTTTTTCTTCTGTCATGTCTTGAAAATGACGCCGTAGTTGTGTCGAAACATGTCGAAGCACTAATACATCTCACAATATTCTCTTTAATTACAACCGTTTCAAATTTTTAAAAAAATATTTCAATTTCAATACACCTATTATTCTTCTTAATTACAAGTGATTTCATAATTTATAATTTGGCTAAATATAAGAATCGGCTTAGTATAGAGACGGATCTCATATTGACTATTTCTTCCCTAGTGCCTGGGTTTAATAAAATATATGCCTCAATGCAGGCTCAAAACAAAACTGTGCAGCTGATGTTAAGTTTCTTTTGACATTGTTTATGATATCTATATACCTTGTTTTTTATTTGTTTATTAAAAGTGATATAAAATGATTATATAACTATTATAAAATTGATCTATCAATTAAAAACCTAGAATCCAAATTCAAGGGGTCGCGACGATCTCAGAGGCAAAAATTGGGGTCGCACTCCAAAAAAAGGTTGGAAACCACTGATTTAAACCAAGAGAGTAGTACAATTTTCTGTTTACATTTTATTCACTTATAGTTATTATTTAGGCATTAATTTAAATGAGGGTTTTTGTCCCTTGAATTAGGACTATTATCCAAAGCATTTGGGAAATATTTGACTTTGTCTTTTCTAAACAAATAATATTTTTTAATTGAGAACATATCGTGTTTGAAAATTTATTATTTGGTCATATCAGTCCTTACGTATGTATAAAAGTATGGTATTATATACATTGCCATATTATAAAAATGCATCACAGAATCTTCAACGACGATGAAGAGGGAATGTTGCCCCCCCTCCCTTTACCTTCACTGTTATTAAAATACCATTAAAAATGTTCAACCTTGATCTAAAAAAATACATATTGATTTAGGTCTCGCTTATGATAAACTTTATAATGAACGTTTTAAAGTTGGAGTTATAGTTATTTATAAAGTTATTTTTGCGAATATCAAAAACTTCCCGAAAGAAAAAAAATGGTATCTATTGTATGTACTCAACAAATAAATAGAAAATGTTGTAGTCGAGTAAACATGATCATTGGCATTCCAGCACGAGGTCAAAGATATTCTCAACATATCTGTGTTCCTTTGTTGAACGAATGTTCGTTTGATGAGAGAAATGATCAAACAGCCGGTACATGTTTGATGTGTCACCCGTGTGTGCACGGTATTTGTCCAGGATTCCAGGCCTGCCGCCTCAACAACGCCAATCAATACTACACACAAATCTAGTAATCACGAGACTGCTTCAGGTAGACACATAGTTGTTTGAAGCGCAGTCGAAATAGTAAAAACTGTTTTTTTAGGTGTAGTGGAAGGGGAAGCGAGAAAAGAGCAGGGTTTCTAGCAAAACTTTTTTAGTCAAAATAAATCAAATAACTATACAGTAGACACACATAGTTTAATTTTCTTCACGTTTTGATACCATTTTAGTTCTTGAATATCTATCAAAGGTGTCCTGGAATTTAATGACTTTTTCTCTCCTTTGAAAAGTGTATCATATAATGCTGATATGCTCAACACAGATATTTAAAAAATGTTGGTATCACAATTTACGGAAATTAAACTCTATGTTCCTTCTGGAGCAATATTGTATTTATTTTGGCCAAAGAAGGTTTGGCTATAAAAACACTGGCCTTTCCACCACATCTTAAAGATAATATTTTAATCAGATGATAATAAATGCATATTTGTTTGGAATGATATTTCACTGAAATTATCTCTCTCACACTGGATGTAATAATGATAGCGTGTATACTTAGTTTTTACTAAGCACTCTCAAGTAAAAATAAAAATAAATTTAAATAAAAATAGATTAAATAGTGTAGACTACGTTAAAATGATACTATTTGCAGTTCATCTTACTGCTCGTCCAAACTATCACAGTTAATTACGTTAGTAAATTTGGAGTCAGGTAGGTATAAGTGAGAGAAAATCTACCCAAATTTTCGAAGAGAAATATCGATAAAATATTTTTTTTTTTAATTACCTTAGAATACCCGACCTGGATTCAAAGCCCTTAAACCACATTTAAACAAACACTTGCGTGGGTGAGCTCACAGACTAAAGGTCAATATCATATGGTCTAGTTTGCCGGTTATTGGAAAGTCAGGGTTCGAATCTTGGTCAGATGTACGGAGGTTGATTTTTACTAAATGGATTCCCATTCTACTTGCGATCAATTGTAGGTACAGTTACACAACTTCTATTTTCCTCATTCTTACTGAATTATCCCGGACGGGAGACGAGACGCAGATTAAAAAAATACAATGAAGGTTTTGGATGATATTCTTACTATATAAAAATATATACAGCGATTAAATGCTATAAATGTTTAATAGTTTTCTGACTCAGCCCAATCCAAATTCTAAATCCTGTATTCAAGGAAGCCCCAATGATATTAGAAAATTAGTAAAAAAATATTGAATTGAATCGGTTTTCAGCAACCAATTTTAATCTATTAAAAAATCAACATCAGCTATTACACGTGCTAAAAACTATACCTTTATAAGCATCCCTATTCACAAATCTGAATCATATTCCAGTTCATTCACAGATGCAACATCACGGGCGTGGAATGCGCTACCTCCCACAGTAAGGGACTTTACTGGGTCGGCTGATTTCAAATCTGCAGTCAAACGGAATATTATTTCTAGGAGAATCTAGCTCTTCATTCTTTTGTAAACCTAACAAATAAAACTGTTTATAAGTAAATGCTGGAGTAATTGTATTAATGAAGGAATTAATGAAAGAATGAATGTGAAGAAAACTAGCGATTATATTTAAAATTTAGTCAATCATTTTGTAGTCACTATTGTTATTATAAGCTTGTTGGCTTGGTTGGTAGGTAAACTAGCTTTAACTTCGCCAAAATGTTTCAAAATAAAAACAATAAATAAATATATTTCTAAATTGACAATAAAAGCTGTATCTATTTTGTTCTATTGCAAAAAAAATTATCTCAAATATTATTAATAAAATTATTTGCAGGGGTGGATTAATCTACAGTCAATATATTGGGTTATATATCCCAAAACGTGTTCAAAACCTATTCACAACATATATACACACAAAGAGAATTGCAATTTATACTGTGAATAAAAACATATATTTGAAGTCAACTCGAATAAAACAAGAAAACATCTTAAAAAAAATTAATATGATCGAATCAAAAGAGAAAATAATGAGATCGAAAAGAGAAATACATCTTCAACTTTGAAGATACTGTAGTTAGAAATCAAATAAAAGTTCACTTCCAATTTGATTCAAAAGGAAACAATATGTAGTATGAGCTACTATGCAGACTTATTTTGTTTTATTGATCAACATGCATTAATATTTATAGTTATGTTTTTCTTGTAACAATTATTTAGATTTCAAAAATGGTTTTCTTTATGAGAGACTATATAATATGCCATACATCAACACATGTAATACTATATTTCTTTCTTCTAGCCACATAAAGTTGCTTTTTCTCAGCCAGGTTATTATGGATTTCACACTGACCGTTTAATCTCCTGGTGTACGCAATGTAATGGCCAACAGACTTCCCAGAAGAGCCACCTGTGTAGCCTATAGCTCCCCTCAAAATGTAGTTTCTGGGGTCTATATGAAATAATGTAGGGATACCCTCTATTTTCAATACACACTCTATTACTAATCTAGGATTTTATCCAATTGGCTTAATGAATATGTGGCTTGTGTGTACTTGTATTGTTCTTTCTTTTATACCTTGGCACTCATTGGGCATGGCAACATCAGAATCATTATTTTTGGACCAAGTTCCTCTAAGCCTATTTAAAATGTATTATTCACTCTTTCCTTCACGAGGTTTTCCAGTCGTATAATGTTTTGCCATCTATAGTTGAGATAGCATGTGAATCTATTACTCCTAATCTTTTAGGACACTTGGGGAACGTACAAACAGCGGTCTCTGTGTAGCTTGCAAAACCTAACTAATTGGTAAATAACAATGTCTTTACATAATCTTAACAATCCTCCTGGTAGTTATGTTGGCTTAAGCAACGGCCTTAAAAAAAATTGTTTACGCGTTTTGAATGTTTTTGAATTCATACCAACCATCTTTTGTTTAAAAATTCCAACTACTACCATGTTCATTCGCAAATCTATAGTAATAAAAGGAAGTGTTTGTCTGTGTGTGTGTGTTTGTGTGCGATGCCCAGCCAAATCTACGGAACGCAGAGATCTGAAATATTTAACATAGGTGGACGGAAGGGGGTCCGAATGCACCTCGAAGCCGGATTTTTAAATTTTTAACTAGGCTATTTTTACCATATTTTTGAAGAAAATATTTTTAATCTGATTTAGAATTACGTTTCAGAGATAAAGTTTCAAAATTAAATCGGGCACCATGGGTGCAGGGGCTTATATAATTCTTATATCACAGTGGGGCACGGGCAGCGCCGTGCGGGATTGCTAGTGATTTATAATTGTGACTATGAAAAAATACTACGCAGAAAATTTGTACAACTGTATCAAAAGCACATGACTGTGTTAGTCAGTACTATCAACTCACTTCCCCATTTAATAGGTTTCAATATAGATTTGTTTGGATTTTTTTAAATTCCTATTGATGATAAATTTGTTGCAGTTTGCTTATTTCATCAAAATGTCTGAACTAGGCTCTAAGTAAGAGTTTGTTTTACTTCGTTTTATAAAGGGAAGAGTAGCTTGACCTACCAATTCTCAGGGTAATTTCTTTCAATGCTTATACTTTTTTTTAACCTACTTACTGAGTTACGACTATGGCAGATAAATGATTTTTCAGTTTCATCAATCTATTTTCTTGAATATTTCTTCTTGATATCTATTTACAACTTGGATATCATGCTACAATATCTATCTGAATAAACACAAATCTGGCACGGTTCTGCAACGTTTGTATTAATGTCTGAATTAAATACGGCATTGAATTTATCCTTCTCCTTATTAATTTCCATACTCAACTTTGTACTGTCATTAATTATTTCATTGGTATTATTGGGAATTTCTTTGTTCTCTCGTCGCTGCTCAGCAAGTTTAGCGGTTCCTGGAAGAACCTTTATGTGAAGGAAAAGTAAATCATCTAAACTGAACGGCAGTTTATAAGCCATCGTTCAATTTCTATGGTCTCTGAATAAATCCTATTTAAACAATAGAAATAAAACTCGCATCGATCTTTCCTCGATTTCTCATCTTCCCGCATCTACCTGTTAGAATTTTTAGCCCCTAAGAATGTTAATTCATGATCGATCGTTTTTAAGATCGAGACGAACACAAATGTTGTTACGATCGGTAGTAGTAACGGCAGTTAATGTTTTTGGATTGTGGTGTAGGAGGTTGCAGTCATGCGTCTTATCAGATAAACAATGGTCTGAAAGGGATGAGGGATGGAAAGAGCCTCGTCCGACTGGAAAACCTTCCTGTATGTTAGTGTGACTCATTTCACTTTAACTTTAAACGGTTGTATCTCCCGCTTCAAGCAACGCCATGGCCTGGTATTTAAGAAATTGGCCGATGAAAGTGCTGATGTGGACACCAACGCCACAGACTTCTGGTTCGAGAAGCTTTTAAAGCTGCTGGAAGGGTACTAGGCTTAGGACATCTATGATGCAAATGAAACGGGTATATTTTTCAATTGCTTGTCAGACCGAACGTTGGCATTGAGAGGAGAGACCTGCCATGGAGGAAAAAGTGCAAAGGCGCAACTGACAGTACTACTGTGCACAAACAAAGATGGATCAGACAAAAGAGTGCCCGTCGTTATTGGAAAGTCCGCGAAATAGCGGTGTTGTAAAAATAGAAAGAAGCTACCTGTGACTTACTATGCCAACTTGAAAGCGTTGATGTAGTCAGATATTTTCCTAGATTTTCTGCTTGCTCTTGGTGCATCATTCAGTGCACAAGGAAGGAAAATTCTTCTATTTGTAGACAAGTGCGCCGCTCACTCTCCAGACACATCCTTTTTGAGGAACATAAAGGTGGTTTTTATATCCCCTTTACTGCACGAGTGTCGTACAGCCTCTTGATTTGGGTGTGATCAAGTGTTTCGAGTAGGTGCACAGTAAGCAGATAGTGCAGAAATCTGTATGTCTGTTGGGCGCAGGGAAAGAGGGGTTCAATTCAAGATCGACATTCTGCAGGCCATTCACTTTATTGTTTAAGCGTGGCAACAAGTAACTCGTCTACAATCCAGAACAGTTTTGTTAAGTGTGGCCACGTGAAGAAAAATCAAAGGTCAAACGTGAGATAGGTTGACGGAAGAGGTGATGATGACGGCACACAAGATGAATTATTATTATATATATATTATGATATATAGTACATCCATGGCAATGATTGAGTAGACGAAAAAAAATAATACAATTATAAGAATATGTACCAAAAAAATTCAATATGATAAAAGCCCCATTTGAAACACTCGATAGGAGTGATCAAACGAGCGATTGATATGTTTCAAGTGATACACCTGTTAATAAAAAGTCAAAGGTGTATGCACTATATTAAAAACACAAAACAAACATTTTAAATGATAATAGGTTAGTTAAAATGACAAAACAAAAATATTTGAATATAAAATGATAAAAACACAAAACAAACATGTTAAAGCATACTAGGAGACGTGTTAAGAAGACAAAACAACACAAACACTAAAAATGTTAAAAGTAATCTCAATATGAGAAGAAACCCAAATGAGTTACTTTATAAAAGTGACTCAAATGGCATTAAAAGGATCTGCCTAGCGTATAAAACAGAGTAAACAAATAACTCAATCCACGCTATCGCGTAGTAAAAAGGCGTAGGTCACCATTAAAATCAAGAGCCAGGCGGATAGGGGCATATTTACGACACTCGACCAAAATGTGGTACACTAAGAGGAGCATCGCAAAATTCACACACTGGAGGTGGATCCCCTCTCAATAAAAATCCATGGGTCAATGATGTGTGTCCGACGCGGAGCCTTATCACGATGACCTCCTCTCTTCTAGACTTTCGTATAGAAGAGGGCCACCGCGACACACCGTCCCTGATGGAACGCAGCTTGTTCTGAACAGGGGTTGAAACCCACTACTGGTGCCAGGTGCGTAAGACCCCACGCCGAACATAACCATTCAGGTCTAAAAACATGACACCCAGAATCGCCTCCGGAGGCAGGCGTGCTGCCTCCTTGGCCGCCTGGTCAGCAAGTTCATTTCCTGAAAGACCAGCGTGACCATAAATCCAGCAGAAGGCGATCCGGGTGCTTAATGAATCAATTTTTAAAATGTGCTCATGTATCATATGCACGTGGGGATTCCAGGAGTAGAGAGTGGACAATGCCAACAGAGCACTCATGGAATCCGTGCAGATGAGCACAGAACGGTGACAC
>CABFWB010008517.1:0-17479 GCA_902151455.1 Timema bartmani
TCATCAAAATCTCGAGTTCGATTTTTTTGACGATCACCATACTTTCTCTACCTGTAAGATAGAGAGAAAGTAAAAGTATGCTATTTTAAATTAATAATAAATAATATGTGTATTGTTTGAATAGTAATAGACCCACGACAAAATACAATTTAATATAATGGTGATTGAATCATCAGTCATCAGATTTAATAAACGAATACCACATAGAGAGTAGGTAATTTAAAATTCATTATTACCACATGTGTAACTTGTTTATATTTTGTGTGTTTTAGACTTGGAGCCAAGTTAGATCACTTGCAGATCCTCGATGGTCTACTGAAGAATGATTACGACCGGAGAGCCACTCCTACCAACCACCTCAGTAAGCTGGATTTAGTATTTAAGTTTAAATTGTGTTCATGTTAAATATAAGGCACCAATAATACAATACTTTGAAAATAATTCATGTATACAGTTCGCATGTTAATAAATTGAGATTTAAAACCCTTAAAATCACCCAATAAAAGTATTTACAGAAAAAAAAAGCGATTTTCTCATAAATAAAAAGTGCAATAACAATGTTATACGAGTAATTATGTTTGAGGAACAAGGGTAAGCACAATGGTGTTGTTGTGTACCAGCTTTCAATGTTCCCTATTTATACAGGGTGTGTTCGGAAACTCATAGCTCAAACTGCACAATGCACGTATAGCTTGTTTGACCCAAAAATAATACAAATCCCAATATACTTATATACGGAAAACTATCCTAATACCATTAAATTGTGTTCAAAGTTTCGGCGAAGAGCGACTGTAGTGCAAAGATGTCAAGCATGTGTGTACAACAAGTTGCATAGGAGTTAGGCGCGTGGCACTACACACCTAGACATCTCAGAGCACGGCAGCAGAACATAACATAATTAATAGTAAACAACACACCAGTTAATCTAGAAATGGGAATACGTTCTGAGGGTCATCATTAACGGTCCTACATCACAGCAAGTGCTTGCTATTATTACATGTGCAGTGCCACATGCCTAACTCCTATGCAACTTTTTGTACACACATGCTTGACAGCTTTGCCCTCCAGGCGCTCTTCGCCGAAACTTTGAACACGATTTAATGGTATTAGGATAGTTTTAATTATGTAAGTATATAGGGATTTTGTATTATTTTTTATTCAACCAAGCTATATGTGCTATTTGGGCCATGAGTTTCCGAACGTCCTGCTTATAAATATTTTTGTCATTTCACACGAAGAATAAAGAAGCACATGAAAACATTGATTTACTCCTTCTTAAAAATGAAATATTACGAAACTAGTGAGACAACCATGTTTTTATGTCACAAAGTGAAGATTTAATCTCAAAGTCATCTTTTTTTTTAGTACCGCGTCTTACTATCCGTTCAGGTTGAACGCCGAAGAACTCTTCAAGTTACAATAACTTGATTTTTATTACCTTATTTTTCAACAGTCGAAAACGTACTAAACCAAAGTTTAAGTGTAATATCCAAGAAACTTCACATCGAAACACGTGCTTTAAGTATTAAAAGTGTGTTATTTATGAGTATTATTATTATTATTATTATTATTATTATTATTATTATTATTATTATTATTATTATTATTATTATTATTATTAATTGACTGATTTCAATAAAAATGTTTATTATATATTATAACATTTTAAAATAAATACACAATTGAAATGCACACAACTATTCAGGATAATGAAGGTAGGAGCCAAGATATAAATATGTATCTCAACCCATGGTACTACGTTCGAGCCCATGTCAGACAGGTGATTCATCTGATTATTGCGTGGTAGGGTCGCAGCTACAGATGGCCATTTTCAAACTGTGAAGATCATCTCTTGGGCCGTTTCCCAAAGGTAGAGGTCTTGCGATGACAAGTGAATGCGTTTGTTCTTTAGATGGAAGTGGTATATGTTTGTGTTACCAAACAACAATAATCATATGAATAGTGACCACTCACTAAGGAGTCAGTTGACTAGTGACCAATCACTAAGGAGTCAGTTGACTAGTGACCAATCACTAAGGAGTCAGTTGACTAGTGACCAATCACTAAGGAGTCAGGTGACTAGTGACCAATCACTAAGGAGTCAGGTGACTAGTGACCAATCACTAAGGAGTCAAGTGACTAGTGACCAATCACTAAGCAGTCAGGCGACTAGTGACCAATCACTAAAGAGTCAGGCAACTAGTGACCAATCACTAAGGAGTCAGGCAACTAGTGACCAATCACTAAAGAGTTAGACAAATAGTGACCAATCACTAAGAAGTCAAGTGACTAGTGACCAATCACTAAGGAGTCAGGCGACTAGTGACCAATCACTAAGGGGTCCGGTAATTAGTGACCAATCACTAAGGAGTCAAGTAATTAGTGACCAATCACTAAGGAGTCAAGTAACTAGTGACAATCACTAAATAGTAAGGCAAATAGTGACCAATCACTAAGGAGTCAAGTAACTAGTGACCAATCACTAAGGAGTCAGGCGACTAGTGACCAATCACTAAGGGGTCAGGTGATTAGTGACTAATCACTAAGGAGTCAAGTAACTAGTGACCAATCACTAAGGAGTCAAGTAACTAGTGACCTATAAATAAGGAATCAGGCAACTAGTGACCAATCACTAAGAAGTCAGGTGACTAGTGACCAATCACTAAGGAGTCAAGTAACTAGTGACCAATCACTAAAGAGTAAGACAACTAGTGACCTATCACTAAGGAATCAGGCAACTAGTGACCAATCACTAAGAAGTCAAGTGACTAATGATCAATCACTAAGGAGTTAGCTGACTAGTGACCAATCACTAAGCATTCAGGCGACTAGTGACCAATCACTAAGGAGTCAGGTGACTAGTGACCAATCACTAATGAGTCAGGTGACTAGTGACCAATCACTAAGGAGTCAGTTGACTAGTGACCAATCACTAAGGAGTCAGTTGACTAGTGACCAATCACCAAGGAGTCAGTTGACTAGTGACCAATCACTAAGGAGTCAGGTGACTAGTTACCAATCACTAAGGAGTCAGGTGACTAGTTACCAATCACTAAGGAGTCAGGTGACTAGTGACCAATCACTAAGGAAGTCAGGTGACTAGTGACCAATCACTAAGGAGTCAGGTGATTAGTGACCAATCACTAAGGAGTCAAGTGACTAGTGACCAATCACTAAGGAGTCAAGTAACTAGTGACCAATCACTAAGGGGTCAGGTGATTAGTGACCAATCACTAAGGGGTCAGGTGATTAGTGACCAATCACTAAGGAGTCAGGCGACTAGTGACCAATCACTAAGGAGTCAGGCGATTAGTGACCAATCACTAAGGAGTCAGGTGATTAGTGACCAATCACTAAGGAGTCAGGTGATTAATGACCAATCACTAAGGAGTCAGGTGATTAGTGACCAATCACTAAGGGGTCAGGTGATTAGTGACCAATCACTAAGCAGTCAGGCGACTAGTGACCAATCACTAAGGAGTCAGGCGATTAGTGACCAATCACTAAGCAGTCAGGCGACTAGTGACCAATCACTAAGGAGTCGGGTGATTAGTGACCAATCACTAAGGAGTCAGGTGATTAGTGACCAATCACTAAGGAGTCAGGTGATTAGTGACCAATCACTAAGGGGTCAGGTGATTAGTGACCAATCACTAAGCAGTCAGGCGACTAGTGACCAATCACTAAGGAGTCAGGCGATTAGTGACCAATCACTAAGGAGTCAGGCGATTAGTGACCAATCACTAAGGAGTCAGGTGATTAGTGACCAATCACTAAGGAGTCAGGTGATTAGTGACCAATCACTAAGGAGTCAGGTGATTAGTGACCAATCACTAAGGAGTCAGGTGATTAGTGACCAATCACTAAGGAGTCAGGTGATTAGTGACCAATCACTAAGGAGTCAGGTGATTAGTGACCAATCACTAAGGAGTCAGGTGATTAGTGACCAATCACTAAGGAGTCAGGTGATTAGTGACCAATCACTAAGGAGTCAGGTGATTAGTGACCAATCACTAAGGAGTCAGGTGATTAGTGACCAATCACTAAGGAGTCAGGTGATTAGTGACCAATCACTAAGGAGTCAGGTGATTAGTGACCAATCACTAAGGAGTCAGGTGATTAGTGACCAATCACTAAGGAGTCAGGTGATTAGTGACCAATCACTAAGGAGTCAGGTGATTAGTGACCAATCACTAAGGAGTCAGGTGATTAGTGACCAATCACTAAGGAGTCAGGTGATTAGTGACCAATCACTAAGGAGTCAGGTGATTAGTGACCAATCACTAAGGAGTCAGGTGATTAGTGACCAATCACTAAGGAGTCAGGTGATTAGTGACCAATCACTAAGGAGTCAGGTGATTAGTGACCAATCACTAAGGAGTCAGGTGATTAGTGACCAATCACTAAGGGGTCAGGTGATTAGTGACCAATCACTAAGGAGTCAGGCGACTAGTGAACAGCTTTCCAGCTGTTTCGGAAGTGCCTTATAGTTTTATGGAAACATAAACTCACACTCACACACACACAAACACACACTTACTTTCTGCTATATATACAGGATGTAAATGAATTCATGTTACAAACTTCTAGGGCATGTAGGGGGTCCAAAGTAGACCAACATTTAATGAGGAACTCGTGTCTTGAAACGTACCGTTTGCACGTTGCAGACTAGAACTGTTAGTATGTTCAGTAATATGAATATTTCTCATAATACTTTATTGGCTTACATGATATAAAATAATGTTTTGCAATACCAAGGCATATGGTTACAATAATTGCTCAAAATGACGTCCATGTTCTGGTACACTCTTTCAAAAATGTCAGGCCTCATTTGGATGTATTGCCCTGCGATTAGAATGTTTGCTAGCAGATCTTCCTCAGTTTGACAGGGGTTTCGTAGACCAGGCTTTTCATGTGGCCCCACAGGAATAAAATGTAGTGGAGCTAAGTCTGCGGATCGTGGAGGCAATTCTACTGGTCCCCCTCGACCAATCTATATGTTCCCAAATACCTGGTTGAACGTTAAGAGACATAGCGTGTTTTAGCAAAACATTTGATGTTTACAGTGGTCGTTACATCGGAGGTCACTTCAAGTGATCATGACGTGGCAAATGAAACGCGTTATCATTTAATTTTGTCCAAACAGCTCCAGTCTATAGCGCGAAAATAGTGCTTTCCCGGACATGAGCTCCTTATTATAAGTTGGTCTAATTTTGTCCCCCTACGTACTTTAAAAGTTCGTAATATGTATTTAATTACACCCTGTATAAACTAGTATTTAGGCTTGTCTTCACCAGGGATTTTGTGCTTTTTTAAAAATAATAAGATATCCTCATTAAAAATTTTAAATTACTATAAAATACTGAAATAATAGAGAAACATATGGACTAAATTAGCATCCTGGTTTTCCAAAGAGCATCATGGTTCACCAAACTATGCCATCAGAAATAGCTTATTTTCATTACTATCTCGCTCCTGTATAGGCGATAGCTTATCCTTAGCTAAGTAATAGCAGCGTTATGGATTCCCTTTAAAATTGCATTTACATCATCATTATTATTATTATTATTATTATTATTATTATTATTATTATTATTATTCGTCAGCGTCTACCATATTAAAACTCTCTTCATTATCAAAATCTTTTGTTTCTATTAGCTTCTTAGTTTTGAGGGCTGCCCAATTTTCATCCATTTCCCAGACTACTAATTTATTATTGCCAATCCTTTTCACTTTCTTCCGCACTGAAAGCTATATTTTTTAATAATTTTGGAGAAATTTCAAGCTACTGTCACGCCCCTCAACCCATTTCGGTTTCCACATTTCCATTTTGAAATTTTAAGAGTTATTTTGCTTACTGCTGTGGTTGTTTTACGTGCCTGCCTAAATTAAATTTTCATCCACACCCAAAATAAAGTTTTATATTATTCGTATCAATTTCGAGTTCATACATTTGCCGTTTTTAAATTTTGAAAATGAATTTATTTAGACATAATTTGGTTTTCCGGGAAGGTGTATTTACTTACATGCCAAATTTTAATTTTAATCCCTACGAAGAAGTTTATTATCTATAGACTTAGACAATATTGGTAACCCATTCACAAGAGCCAATTTTGAAATTTCAAATTTTCAGTATTTTTGAATTTTTGGTTATTTGGGACTGTCATCTACCAAACATAGAAACATTTTTATACTAACTTTTGAAATTCTTATCTCTTCTTCAACACATATCTTAATTTTTAAATAAAACAACTTTCATACTTATCTAGTTATTTTCAAAATTTATACTTTAAAACATATTAAAGGGTGTATTTTTCTGTAATTCTTGAAATTTCTTCTCATTGCCTATTTACCTACCTCCACACACACACTCCCATTTTTGTAATTTAAAAAAATTAAAAATATTTAGCTTTTGGTGTGGTCTCTTTTATCTTGCCAAATTTAAGTTTTTTACTTCACCGATAAATGGTTTATAATCATAGTTTTATTAATTTCCAACTTTGACCATTTCCCATACACCCATTTTGAATTTTAAATTTTCATCCTCTTCTGGTTATCTGGTTTTGACACTTTATATTTAATAAAATATTTCAATTTTTAATCTACCTACCAGAAAGTTTTGAGGCGATCCACTTTCCATTTTAGGCTGCTTCATTTTTATATTTATAATGCTCAGAACTGCATTAATGTTTGGGGTTGTCTTTACAACTAGCGGGAAAATTTCAGTCTCCTACCACTTTGTTTTTGAATTTTGGAACCACCCTTCACCCCCATTTCTCTACCCCCCACTTATAAAGCGAAAATATTTAACACTAATTTTGTCAGTGTTCCCTCTACATTCCTACCAAATTTATTTTTTTATCTTCCCTATTTATTTTTTCTGATTATATGCCCCCCTTCTCCAGACAATCCTCCATTTGGGTACCAATTTAGGGTCATTTGATTATAATTTCATAAAACCAATAACGGAATATTGTTTGCCGGCCTTGAAAACCCCAGATAAAGAAATTCTTGGAAATTAAACGGAAAATAACAATTTTTGAAATCTTTGAGATATATTAAGAATCAGCTTACTGGAATTTAGAGAAAGAAAAACAAGGTTGTATTTAGAAATGTTAGAAGCCACCAGAGCTCAAATTTCAACGTGAACGGATAGACATGATTTTTCGACCCATAAGGTAAGCATGGAGAATTTTTGAAGCCACAGATTCGGTCCCTTTTCGAACTTTTCAGTTTTAGGGTTTTTCACACTATTCTTGAATTCACAGAAAACTCCATGTTGATTTCAAGATTCTAGCTCACCGGAAAACACTTTTAAAAAACTCTGAAAGTAAAAAAAGACAGCCATAACATGGATAATATGTTAAAATTTTCAGTTTAACTTGCTCTTCGCACAGGTACACCACAAGACTATATCAAATTAGGACGTTCAAAATCGGGCTACCAAATTTTGATACCTAGCTTTGGCACCCTCAAATCATGATAATTATTAATAAATTAACATGAATAATTAAACTTTAAAAAAATACTATTTAGCTAGCAAATTCTTGAACAAATTAATGCAATCTATTGACAGTTCAATATTATAAATTTACATTGATAAGATAAGTGAAATGAAGTAACATACATTGTTTCAGAAACATAATGGAAAGACGAACATCACTGTTGTCAGAAGACATAATGGAAAGACGAACATCACTGTTGTCAGAAGACATAATGAATATACCTTATCTGTCACAAAAACATATTGAATAATAAACATCAATATTTCCTGAACAGCAGTATGGTTCACCACGCTGTGTTAACAGAATATGTTTATTCTAAATTATATCTATTTCCTAGACTGTCGCAATTTATCCTTTAATATTTCGCTATTTAACCGCAATGCTAAGGGATCCCATTCATAAGCGTTTATTATTTTATTTTTATCTTCAAAATTATATTTTTTTTTGCCATATCAAGGCTTTTGTTATTAGTTTGGGAAGTTTTTAGGCCCCTTCATTTCCCAGCACTTCAATTTTTAATACCAAACTTTCCAACATTTATGGCTTTGTGGGGTAGTCCTTTTACTTTTTAAAAGGAAATTTTTCATTCTGGAAAGTAGATTTTCTAATAATTTTTGAAAGATTTAAATTACTCCCCCTCTTCTTTTTACTTTCTCGCTATCTTACAGGTAGAGAAAGTATGTTGATCGTCAAAAAAATCGAACTCGAGATTTTGATGAATCTTGACGTTTCGTGACTCCCTGAATACTAAAGTGTGATTTTTGAATTTCCGTCTTTCTGTCTGTCTGTCTGTCTGTGTCTCAAACTAGAGACTAAACCATTTTACTGATCGGGCTGAAACTTGGTATCTAAAGTTTTCATAGGGTTGCCCCGAGGAGTTTTTGGAATTGGATATCTACCCCTAAAATTAAGGGTAGTTCACTGAAGGGCAAAATGAGAAAAAGTCGATTTTCTCAAAATAGGCCTTAACTATTTTGATTAAATTTCATTTCTAAAGATTTATAAATATTCCAAATAAAATGGCTACTTTCAATATTTCAGCGTAATGATTTTAAGGGCTCCGGTCTGATGCGTAAATTCTCATTTTTTATCATATCTCCGAAAATATTTGAGATATGAAATTACTTATCATTAAAAATATGTATATCTATTTATAATACAAATATTTCATTCGAAACATATTTTTATGAAACAGATATCTTTCAAGCTATACGCAAATATATATAGTTTTTAACTTTTCGAACACTAAAGGTTAAGTATTGGGACCGTAAAAAAAATCTAATCTGAAATGTTGATGAATGTTGACGTATCATGACCCCCGGAATCCTTAAAAATGATCTTTGCAATGCCGTCTGTCTGTGTGTCTGCTAAAACCTAAAATTAAGAGAAGTTTTATAAAGGGCGTAAAGAGTGTAGCGTTTCTACCAGGGGTGTTTACACTTTTATATATGAGTGAGTGATAGGAACATACTTTAGTACATAAAGAATTAAATAGGTAACAAAAATAGATTTATTAAGCAAAACATAAAGGTTGGAATTAGATTACATCAGCTGAGATTAAACAGAAAGTATAATCTGTGGTTGAAGCCCGTTGAATGGGCAAAGCAAACCATTAAGGTTGTTTAACTCCAAAGTTACAGTATCATCCCGTAGCTCGGGAGAATACGTGTCCTAGACGACACGCGAATAGTCGGGCTAGCTGCCTGACTTCCACCGGAAGGGTCTAAACAAAACCATGTGAATTATAGACCAATAATGATATAACACATGACACTATAATTTTAGAGTTATTAGCCAATGTACGTCCCAGCTAGAGATAAAGAATTGTTTCAAAAATAGTAAAATGGACTGATGGTCCATGACATCAGAGGATGGCTGAACAACAACCAGGTGTCTACCTAAAGTAGTACTATGGCCGGTCCTTTCCCAATGGGAATTGCCAGAGCATTCAATAGTCGTACTTAAATGACATCACCCACTGCCCGGGGTGAAACTCACGTTTAGAAAACACTTATTTTAAACACCAAATCACAAGAAATGCCATCCATTGCATGTGCACATAGGCGTCTTAAACTTATACGATATCATCCAAGTGTAAACGAGCAGTACCATCATAGGTCTAAAAGTTCTTACAAGGGTGCCACTAGATTATAATCCCCTTCGCAAAGGTGCCACTATATTATAATCCCCGTCACAAGGGTGCCACTATATTATAATCCCCGTCACAAGGGTACCACTATATTATAATCCCCGTCACAAGAGTGTCGCGAGCCTAGATGGGTTGAGAACCTCTGCACTAAAGTATCACATCTACAGTCTCACATATTATTTGAATCTATTGATGTTGTTTTGCTCCAAACGTTCAAATATCATTAAAACTTGTTTGAATTTCCTAAAGGCCTGAATTGTATTTTACAAATTCTTTTCTTGATATAATTTCAGAAACAACATGGGGAAATGATAGAAATCATTCTCATTGTTTTACTGTGTGTTTTATTCACACAAATGTTATCAAATGGAGTCACCCGATCAAACCTTTCAATTTGGACAGATCACCATTATGGGCTAGTCAATCTGAAACCACCAAGGGTCATACATTTTTAATTATGAACAAAAGAGACACTAATCAACTCCTGCCAAAATCGCTAATTAGTTTACTGTATTTTATTTTATGTGTGGTAAGTGATTGTTAAATTTGCTAGCGATTTTAATAATATATTTAGGTCTACTATTAATGAAAAACCATATAATTTATTGAAATATTATTCATATATGTTTATCATTCAATTTGGGTAAGTCTTGTATTTTATCTGTGAAAAGAGATGTTTTAAGAATAGGGACACTATTTTCCCTCAGTATGAGACCATTCAGTGTGGAAGTGTACTAATGTAGCGTGACACAGGGTAGTCGATACTTAGTATCGACCATTCTTTATTTGTGTATGAGCTAGACATGAGAAAGCGTGTGGAACGGTTGTTAAAATTATTAATCAATAAAGTAGACCTATATAGCAGCATTGTTATGTTACTAAAGTTTTAATAGTATTATTCAAATGTGTCTTAATCTATTTTTGTATATAGTTATTTTATTAAGAATATAAATTTAGTTTCCAGTATAACTTTATTTTGGTTAAACGAGTTAAACCTAAATATACAACAATTAATATTAACATACCGGTAGTTAATAATATTTTCAGGAACAATGAGATATAAAAAATGAAAATTTCATTTGGAATTAAGTACAAATATTGTGGTGTTTTTTTCGAAATAGGCTAACGTTTCCTGATAATTGAACCAAGTTCACTGATATGTATAGTAATAAACCCACCAAAATGAATATATTCTAAGATGTGATTTATTGAATTGGAAACTGATTATTGTTGAAATCAGTTTAAATCAATTTTTAAAATATTGGAATGGACTCAACACTTAAATATATTATGTGTACGGTGTCTTGTGAAAGTAATATCCCTGTGCCGAGTTTTGTCAAGATATTTTTCAAATTTGGTTTTCATATTAAAAATTATTTTTGAGAGTATTATGTGTTTGGTTAGTATTGTTATAAAGGTAAATTTTCCATTAATATCTTAACGTCATCCATTTAATATATATTTCTATAATATATGTATAGTTGTATACACATAGAAAAATATATAATTATCAATATATATATATATATATATATTATTTCAAAATATTTTATTGGCCCTATGTATTTAAATATGCTATCTCTATGATTTTGACCCACTTCGGTGGCCGCATAGTCTAAGGCACTATACTTGCTAAATCCTAGGCTGTCGATAACGAGGACATCGTGTTTAAATCATGGTCGGGTTAATTGAGGGTGGTTACTCCTAAATTGTTATACAATCTATCTGCATGCAAATTCGGGTACACTTAATCTAAACTAAACCTTCCTACTCCCTAACCCACTATGGTAACTAGTACATAAGCGTACAACCCTAACGGTTAGTATAACACGGTGATAAAAATTAAATAAATATTTATGTGTTTTTATTTCAAATCAAGTTATGGTTGTACAGTAATAATAATAGTTGGAATATTAACTTCAATACAGATATATGCATGTGCTGGGATAATTTTTAAATAAAAATATATTTCAAATCTAACTAAATGCTTACATGGCTTTTATAGGAGAAAGGTTTTAAAAGTCAATCATTACGTTGAGAGTTAAATCTCACTTGTCCTAAATGGTTAGGGCAAATGAATATCGTAGACCCACTCAAGAGGTATCTAAGAATGCTCATGTGTGTCAAAGGTTTGTTAGAGATATTAAATATACTGTTTATTAGCTAGGAATAGAGCCCCGTAAATATTGTTTTATTTTTAGTTAAATTTCGTTTTTTAATCTCAATTTTTGGTGCTATTTCCGGTTTATTCAAAATTACATGTTATCTGAGGTGCTTAAGTATTATTTACATATTGAGACAATGTATACACAATTAAAATCTATTATCGAAACCTTTTTATATTGGCTTTAAAATTATTTTTCAAGTTTGTGTGCATATTTCACAATTTTGTAGCCTAGCTTACACTACAACAAAATACCAACCAAATTACAGCATGGTCAAAATGTCTGCTTAATTTATTTTTAATTTCGTGTTTATTTAAAGATTTTTTTGGTAAAAGCAGTGTTATTTCGTTTTATAGGAGTATTTCGTGTAACAAAACAATTTATTTTCATTTCACTTTTCAAAAACATTGTAAATCATATCTAAAAACTATCAAAAGAAAAAGTACTTGATTCCATCTTTTATGACACTTTACGCTTTATCGCATCTCACCATTTTTACGGGGTTCTAGCTATGAGGCATAATCACACATTAGTCCTACTAAAATCAAGGACAAGAAGTGTAATAAATATATAAATGAGTATTAGGAATGCTATAAGTGGATATTATAGAGTATTCGGCTGAGGCTCTAGGTAAAAATAGATAACATATATACAGAATGGTAAAACCAACATTATTTAAGTATGGAGCACATAAAAACTTCCATATTCATCATAATAAGGGGTTCAGTGTTAGAAAAGGTGGTGGCCTTAACTTTGCCCAAATAAATATGTTATTATTATTATTATTTTTATTATTATTATTATTATAAGCTTGAAGTTGAAAATTTTCATGATTATATGAAAAAGTAAAAATCCAGGAAGATGCAAATTATGAAATCCAACTAAGATTATTCGATAAAATAATTTTAGGGTGGTAAATGGGTCCTCTCCTCTGTGGAGCTGCATGATACAGAACTGTCTGAAAGTTAAGTCAATACTCTGATTTTGGTTGGAAGAGCAATACAGGAAGTTCAAACATATTTATTGTGGCCAACATTGATAGAAGTTTACTATATCATTTGTGTCATTTTATAGGTATTGATAATATCTCACAAAAGTGACAGCTGCGGATAACATGAATTGATGTAGGAATATTTTAGAATTGTTTTAGTAACCTTAGTTACTAACCTCTACTGTTATTCCTACCCAAATCATCCTAAACTTAGGGGTTAGTAGTATATTATATTACTTTATAAACCAGCATAAAAGACTGATAAAAGCGATGTTTCTACTAACCTAGACAAATAATATCTAATGGAGAAGGTCACGCTGAATATTCTCTTGGCCAAGACTCAGTCTCTTATTGATCAAGGAGATCAAGAAGTGAGACCGTGAGGAAATACTAAATTCCCCTGTAACAGTTTGTGGTACAACTGATGTGCCGCGGGCCAAATGCCACCCACTCTTTCTGAAAATGTGGCCCTTTCAGGAAAATTAAATAAGAACCTTTGGTGGCAGATGTGAAATAGACAATGATTCAAATAAAATTATTTTTGTTAAAAAGATCATAGTTGAATTTTATTATGCATGTATTTGACTAACCAAATGGTGATTAGAATTTAATTCTAATATTATGTTTTTGTGAAAATGTATGGACGTGCATATTTTTGGCAGAAAATTTTTAAATATTCTAACAGCCAAAAATACTATTTATATATAACCAAGCATATTGAAAATATTTAGTTTCAAGTGTTGTATATAGTTATGGAATTACTAATAGCTGTAGAGATGGGGAGATTTAGGGGGCCAATGCTCCTGCCCTGATAATATCCGAAATATTTAATATAAAGCTAAAATATGGCCCTATATCAAATTTCAAAAACACTTATGGAAATATTCCCTTCTAAAATATTTGCTGGGAAAGGACCGCTCTAAATTTTTTCCAGAAACATTTAATTTCCAAAAAATTTCCAGGTGAAACTCAATTTCTAAATATTTTGAATGGCATCCAATTTAAAGAAGAATAGCTTATATAATGCATATAGTAATTTTTTAAACTACAACAGAAGACTACTCCAACTAACTTCTAAAAGCATTCCATTTTCAAAAATAGGTCTGAGGAATATCACTTCAGATAGGTTCCAGAAGCATACAATTTTCAAAAATTTCTTAAGGATGTCTATTTCAAACTGCCTCTAGGAGTATCCAAATTTCAATTAATTTTGAGGAGAGCACTATTATAAATAGCTTTTAGATGAAAATAGTTTTCAAAAATCCTTCAAAAATGACCACTCTGAATAGCTTCTAGAAAATGTCTGACATTAACTAGGGGAAGGAGGGTAGAAATTCCCAAAAACCTTTTTTGTTACGTGCCCCTTATTTCTTAGGGTTTAGTTGTACGTTTTTACATAATTTCATAAACTTACATTTTTATCTCCTTCCCCCCATCCTTCCCCAAAAATGGTATTTTTCCTACACTAATGGCTGATAACTAAATCTACATTCAGCCTGCAGTGTAAACTGATGATCCAATTTGGACCTAGGGGTGAAAATCGTTGGACCTCCCGGGTCTAAATTTTGGTAATTAGAGAGTGAAGTCGAACTTATTGTGAAGTGAGAGTCCGGACCACATGTGATTCTTCTCAACAGTGGGGCTGTCCCCCTGGGGGGAAGGGGGTAAGAGCATTGCCTTCCTGGGAATAATCAGCCCTGACCTGTAATAAATTTGCCCCCTCTAAAATTACTTCATTCCTTTATTATATTCTGGATCAACTCGATTTAAAGTAAACTCTAAATAACTTCTAAAATCGTACAGATTTCAAGAATTTTCTCGGGAGAGCCCAAAGTAGCTAAAGGCATTTAAATTCTAAAAATCCTAGTTAAGGACCATTTAGATTAATTCTTGGGGAAGGGGGGGTCCACAAATAAAAATAATTCAATTTTCTAACATTGCCGGATGAGGGCTTCCATATCCCTTTGGCTGGGCTGATGGGGGTGTAAGAAGCCCCCCAAAATCAATAGGTTAGTTATTCACTCCATTCCTACCTAGAGCAGGTTCATGCACTGGATAGACCTGCCAATCAATGAATAGTCCAGAGCCCTTGTAGGACTAATCAGATACTCTTCACTCCTTTGCACTCAAACACCTTCCAGAACGAGGAGCATCCTCAATATCTCACTTATAAATAGATAGATAGAGCTCATTACGTGTTTGGAATCAATTCTCTATCTCTCTCTGTGTCTTGCATGTTTACCTGACAGCTCAATCTCTACAGATTAGGTGTTGAGAGTATTGATAAGGAGGGTATAATTTAGAGAGTGTACAATATAGAAGAAACACAAGATCAAGGTGAATGTGGTTGGAATGAGATATCTAATAAATGTATGTGTAAAAACTCGTATGTACAGAGTCGGTAATGAATGGGTGCTAAAGGAATGCGTTTTTAAAGGGAATCCAATAGGTCAATGTGAAATAAGTGTCTTACGGTGGTTCGGACATGTTGAGAGGATGAGTGGGAATAGAGCTACGAAGCAAATACGTGAATGTAGAGTGTGTGGATCAAATGGAAGGGGTAGGACATGTCAAACTTAGCTAAATTTAGATAAATGTGTGAAAAAGATAAACATAAGGAATTAAAGGGTAAGTATGACTCGGTGTAGGGATATTGTTGAAGTGAAGGAAGTACGCAAGGATAGGAACGTGTCGATAAAGTTAGTGAGGATGGAATAAGTATGGAGTAGTTGTTTTTTCAGCTATGTGTACAGTTTCTTGTCTACTCCGTAAGGGAATGGGATGATTAGGGATGTATGTGATTTAAATATGTACTTGTATTTGTGAGAAGGTAGAGTATACAATATTTAAGATAGATTACTTTCAGAACACCCAGTCAGGAATCAAACCCAAACATCTCCATCACAGCTTACCCAGACCAGATTATTGATTGGTCTATGTGTCCATTATATGAGTAGCTTCTTATCTCATTAATATATACAGGATATATCATTTATAAGCAGTTACCATCAACTGTATTACGATTAAAGGATTTGAAAAATCTATGGTTGAGTATTTATACCCTTCGAATTCTCTCATTAATGAGGAAGTGTGTTGGTATTGTGTATAGATAACCTGCCCTAATCTAACCAAACATATCTTACCATGAATTACTAATCTTATTTTATCTAGTCGAAATTTACAAAATGTATATTGAGCTAGCACATCCTAGTGCAAAAATGGATCCAAGTTGATAAAAATGTGAACGAAATGTAGCATTAAATTTAACGTCATTGCCATATTATATATTTAATCTAAAATCATTTATAGCACATTTATCCATGGGTTTGAATCGTATAAGCTATAGGTGTAACTTTTTATTGTAATTTTGGAACAAAACTTTTAATTTATATCTTAATATGCATTTAAATTCTTGTTCGTCAAAAATATCATCATTCTATATTATGCTATTTTTCTAGCGCCTCTCAATATAATATATTAATAAGTACATAAGTAATACATTGAAGTTTTACTACGTTGATTTATATGACAATTTGAAAAAACCAAAAGTGGTTTTAATAAATATCACATTTATATAATGGCTACAAAACTAATAGCCATATGTTACAAAAATCAATATAACACATTTACATAAATGGTTTTAAATATGTTTATCCACAGAGAAAATACAAAATCTTCAGTTATTGATTTTTATCTTTTTTTTAATAATAAATACGGCTACAAGATAACTAAATATCAAGTGGGTTCTGTATAGCTTGTAATTTACAATCTTTTATATAGTTTTTTTTAATAAAAGGAGATAATAGCAATTTTTTCTTGTTAAAAATATTTTTCTTACCGAAACTTGGTCCAATATAAAATATATTTCCCTCAGATCATTTTTAAACAGACCGCGTATATTCGTAAAATGTTCAAACCCAAGTTGAAATCAATTGGGAAAACGCCCGTTCATAAATTCCCCTACCTTCTCGTTTCCAAACTTAAATCGAGCTTTCAAGTCCCAGAAGCTTGAACTAGCAGTCAACCAATTAGCGTGAACCCACGTCAATTTGACAGGAAAATTACCAAGACAAGACAGGAAATGAGGGCTCCTTGCAACAACTACCTAACATCCAATGACTGAAAATAGTGACAATCTCGGAACATTGATGGCCCTAAAAATGTATTAACAAAATAACAATGGTTTTTCCCAATTTTAAAAATATATAATAAGGGAAGGAGTTTTTTATTATTTTTCAAACAAAAAGAAACATATGCAGTCGCGTACCATCCAATGGTGCAGGTGGTGCAACCGGGCGAGGACCTGACTCTCTGGGTGCCCATTAAAGAAGATAAAATACTTTTTTATTTATTAATGTAATATGTTCAATAAAAATATTTATGTTTAATTTTATGAGACAGTATAGCAAATATAGTAAATACATAATAAGTAAAAAATTATTTATTTATTTAATAAGAATGGGAATTTCCAATGATACTATCAAAAAGCCATTCTTATAAATTATCCCAGATACCACCAGAGATAGAACTAAAAGAGACCAATTAGATTGAGTGGCTTGATTTGTTTCCATTGGAAAAGGTGAGAACTCTGTTCCAGAAAATAAAAAATAATATGAAAGACATTTTCTCGGATTGACAGTGGCAAGCGATCATTCGGTATTATTATTAT
>CABFWB010008518.1:0-17477 GCA_902151455.1 Timema bartmani
AGTGTGGTGGTCATAATAACCCAAACGCTATCTTTTCCTCGAGAGTGACGCTAACTAGCGGCAGCAACTAACTTTGCGTCAAATGGTCATAATAGCCCTGCTGGTGTACTTATAAATGTAACTAGAGCATTAATAATAATGAAAAGAATAATAAATATATATTACCAGCATTGGAGAGCACTTGAATAAAATGTCAGGCTTATATAGTCTGGTTTCCCAATGACAGTTTTCATTTAGTGGTTTCTCCTTCTACCTCCACACTTATGTGGATGCATTTCCTCAAAATTATACCCTCCTTGTCCATTCCTATTATCATGATTAACATTCGTAGAATCCAGACGGGTAATAAGACAAACTGTAAGAAAATAATATATTTGAATATACATCATAGTTTGGTTGAATTCTTCTTTAAATATTCGTATTTTCCAAACCAATGGACACTTCTAGGCCAATCAACAAGTCACCCATGACAAGGGGAGAGTTTCACATCCCCTTATTTTCCCACCCAACACGTCGTACTTACAACGTTGTCAGCGCTTGACGCTAATGGCGATTGAACCTCTCGTCGGCTGTCGTACTCTCATCCGTCATTATGATAAAGTGCGCAGCGTCAACATCGTTGTCATCTCTCTACGTCTCTGCCCCACTATTTACCTGTAAACAAAGTAAAATTGGAAAACCTGTTAGCATAAACGACAAACAAGATAGGATCGATAGATTGAGGCTATAAGGTACAATCGGTGATTGAAAGCGAAAATCATAAATGGGTGAAAATACTTATATTTAAAGTGCGGTGTTAACCCATAACTTAATTTTCCAATATGTTTTTACCATTAATACGTTTAATTCCACGGTAAACAAAGGTTTAATCCAAAATGTTAAGGATGAGAATGGGTAGTTTGAAAAGAAGTGTACAATAACTAGCTCAAGAAGGGGATGGTAAGACCAAACTGTTAAATCAGATGTGAAATTCATTCCTTCTCCCCCAATGCATACAGAAAAGATTTGCCTGTACTGGCGTTTTTACTCCTCATCCTATTTCTTTAGGGTTGATATTTAGAGTAGCTGATAGCCTGTAGGTCTACTAGCAAATTTCAAACCTATTCATACACCTTATTTAGTGTGCAAAAGTGTAAGTCACCGTTAGCTCTAGTATAAATTCATCCTCCTCCTTCTACTCTTATAGATTAGATAGTTTGTCACTAATATACAGTTTTAGTATCAAGAGTGTAGAACTACTTATAAAAAAAAGTATTTCATGAGAATATGCCTTAAAGGCAAGACATTAACATTTTTCCTGGGATTAAAGCCAAATTATAATCCCATAAAGTAAAAACCAAAGAATGTTATAGGTAGTAGTTAATTTGTTTTGTTTTTTCATTAAGTGCACACTATCCGATACCTTAACTCAGTCGGTAGCGTGGCTGCCTACTGAGCTAAGGGTCCCAGGTTCGATTCCTGGCGTGGCCGAAAATTTATCATCGGTGAAATATGGGTCGCTACCCAAGTCATGAACTGCACGAGTTTCTGCCCGCTCCGTGAAATAGACAAGCAAAGAATAGGTTTGGTCCAAATCTTTAATGGTTTTAAAATGGAAGGTCCATAAGTCAGGTTTGGGTTAGTTTATAATTAATATATGATAAATAACTTCAGCTAAGCTTGTAGTAGATAGAACAGTAATTTCCAGTTCATAAAATAGACAAGAGTTATTGCAGTTTTTGCCCAGTTCGTGAAATGGTCAATAGAATAGGCCAGGCAGTTCATTAAAGTGAACAGAAATTTGCCCAATTCGTAAAATGGGTAGTTTCACTAATGGGGCGTAATATATGTACCGTCATAAATACTCATGTGAATGTGTTGATATCAAAGTGTGCTGCTGTACTAGTTATCTGCAATAAATTGTGATGGCTGGCACAGTAAACAGAGCAGGAGCAAAGATGTAATGTATCATCATTGGTAATAAGGGTCAATCAGGAAGCGTTCCGTAACTGCCATTATATAGCTTGGCTGGATGCCAATGGCAGTAAATCTTAGTCTGCAATATCACCAGAGGCGGTGAAACTATTGATCCAATGAGAGGAGAGGGGTTGGAAACAACAATAAGTCTCAAAGGAACGGGGGTATTTTTAATGGTAAGTTTATAAGAAGGATTATTAACCACTCTCCAGCAAAGTTGCATTTATTAAAGTATTTTTTTAAGCTTTTTATCTACAGGTAGGGGATAGTAGCTGGTGGTTTTGGATAATGAGTGAATGAACTTTGCATAATTTACAAGTCATGTGTAACGTTAAATAATTATCAATTATAAAATTTAAACACATAATGGCAATTAGAGATGAAAGCTTCTCTATAAAGTTTTGAGATGGTTGAACCCCAGGGGAAGGGGACGTATTTTGAATATTGAATTATTAACATCTGGTCTAGAGCAGACCTAACGTTAGTTACACATTCAAACACCAAGCGGTGCAGTCGATACGTGAGTATGATAAGCGAACTAGAACAATTGTTGTCGTTGTTTTATTGGAACTCGTTTGATATTGTTTCTGGTTAAAACGTCCTTAGAATGAATTAAACTGAAGTGGAAACTTTAAAACTTGGGCTATCCTGGTTGTATTCGTTCCGTTTAAATCGCCAGAACCTTTTTTCGAGAGCAAAAGCATTTGACATTTTCCAAAACTAAATATGTTTCATTTTACATCTCTATATGTGTATGTATCGAGTAAAAGAGTAAAGCAAATAGATTTACAAATTAATTGATTTAAATGCGGATATTTAAGGCTTCCTTTCTGAACCAAACGATATCAGCACTCAAATTACAAACTAAATTATTCTGGAACAGATTCAGCAATCAGTCCCCACTAACACATCACTGTGAAACCAGAAGACCCAATTTCACCCACGATTAATGTTTAGGCCATGTCAGAAACAAAACCCGAGACCCTTTACTAAAAAGGCAGACGCGGAACCGACTGATCTATGTTGTCAGGTTAAAGCTAATAAAAAAAAACTTTCAGTGGTGCTAAGCAAAGCAAGCCTTTATATCTCATTATATAAACCTGGAGAGAGCTCCCGATAGCGGGCCACGAGTGATAAATATAAATGACCGTCTTAACTTCCGACAGAGATTCATCCCGTCAGTGACTGATTGATGCGAACTCACATAACTCATTACAAGAAGTTGAAAACCGAACTTGAAACGGTAGGGAGAGGTATGTGAAGGGGATTTTGGGAAGGGATTACTTCCGAATTGTGCACGATCCCTTTTCTTAAACCATGAAACCAAACTCCTTTACCCCCTACACCTCTTTTTTTTTCCTTATAGCCTTGCAGAAGAGATAAAAGGCAGAGCTACTAATGGTGGAGGTGGATTTCATTTGACACACGTTGTATAAATCTAGATTATCAGCGCCAGGAGAAACTTCGGTTAACGTTGAAGAACACAATGTATCGACTCGCGGCGTCATGTAGTTCGTATACTCTGTTTTTATAAAACATTTAGACCTTACTTGGCTTAAAACTGTATTTCTTAATCATTGCCTATTATTAATACAAAATAAATGGTATGCTGCATCGCGGAGACTCTCTAGCTCCTTTACCCAAAAATGGAGCTTAAAATCGAAAACTGGGAGGCACCCTTCATTCACCCTGTAAGGTAACAGCGAGTTTAGCTTGCCTGGTTCCACTATGGTATAAATTATTAGATTAGGCCATAGGGTAGTTCTTAAAGTTAAGACTACCTTTTAGGGTAAACGTAGTATACCTTCCATGTTCCCATATAAGAAAATACTATTTAATAAAGATGAAAAGAGAAAAGTGAAAAACATTCTAAATCGATCGATGAATTTATTTTTAATATTTTTTTTAACAAAACAGTAGCTAGCCCCTGTGTATAGCAAAAAGTTGAGCGCACAAACGGATGGAATCCTGATACAATCCAATTTATGTATTAGATAGGTCAAAAGACACGTGAAACACAATCTTCTTCTTATATAATTATAATTTGATAAGCCCGTTTTCGGTAATAGAAATTATGAGGAAATGAATTAACAGAATTTGACAAATGACAATTCATTTCAACGGCTATGAATCGAGGATGTCGGGAAAAATAGAAGTTTTCCATGAAAACCCGATTTTCACAGATAATTTTCAGTTTTTCATTCTTTGTTTAGTCACCATTTGCTGCATGGTTGTAAATCTCTAAAAAAAAAAAATCTCTTTGGCTAAAAAATTATAACTCAATCTTTATTAATTTTGTTGGTCCAAACACATCACAATTATCTCTTTGGATGCTGGTCATAACAGATCTAAATATTGAGATTCCTAAACTGGAGAAACAATTATTCTTTAATGGAATGTTGTTNAATCTCTTTGGCTAAAAAATTATAACTCAATCTTTATTAATTTTGTTGGTCCAAACACATCACAATTATCTCTTTGGATGCTGGTCATAACAGATCTAAATATTGAGATTCCTAAACTGGAGAAACAATTATTCTTTAATGGAATGTTGTTATTCTTAATTCACATTTAAATCAATAATACTGAGCATAATTCGAAAATTAAAAGGTTAAGTTGTTAAATTTGTCAAAAATATTGTCTACGTTTTGTTTCGCGCATGATAAATTGATGTTTAAATATGTTTAGGTTTAGCTCAAAAAACAATAAAATTATCTTGAATAATGTTTAAAAAAAAATAGCCATTTTAACTATCTAATTATAAGTTTTGGTGATTATTATTTTCAAATAATGGGTTTTGATATTCATTTTATTCAAATAATAGGTTTTGATGTTCATTTTACCAAATGGTAACACAATACAAATACAAAAGTTAAGCTATGTTTTCATTTTACTGCTTAATTTTGAGGGTATATTTAAAAGTAATATTTTGTGTACTCCATCAATCTTTTAACATTCTTACAAAATACAGTAAGTTCAGTAAGTTTCCATGTTGATACGTAATTTTGAGGGAATGATTTTTCAAAGTACTGTAATGTTTTGAGTACCACATCTATATTTTCTCATTCTCACACTCTCTACCCTCACACACACACACACACACACACACACACACACAAACACACATTCACTCACTCACTCTATAAAACTCTTTCTCTAATATAATCTTTAGCATTCTCTCTCCCACTTAACCCCTCTCTCTCATACACCCTCTATCCTCACATACACTCTTTATCACACAATTTATCTCCCATAATCTTTATTATACTCTCTCTTTTAAGCTCTCTCTCTCTCTCTCACGTTCTATCTCTTCAACGTTCTCTCACAAAAGCTCTCTCTCTCTCAAATTCCCTCTTTCTCAAACGCTCTCTATCTCAAACTCACTCAAACTCACTCTTTCTCGTACCCACTCTCTCTCTCTCTCTCTCTCTCTCTCAAACTTGCTTTCTTAATTTCTCTCTCTAACTCTTTATTTAACTCAACTCTCTATCTATCTAATTTTCTCTCTCTAAACTAATCTCTCCCTCTCTAACTTTATCTCTCAAACTCTCTCTCACACACCCTCACATTTTCTCTCTCTTTCACATAATATCTCTCCCAAAATTGTACACTCTCTTTCTCTCTCTGACACTCACACACACTTTATCACGCATTTTCCCTTACATATTATCCTTCTCTCTCAAACACGCATTCTTTCTCCATTTCTCTCACACACTCTCTCTCCGCCTACAGACACACTATTTCTCTCTCTAACATAGACACATACTCTCAATATCACTCGCTCACCACTCACTAGGTGTTTCTCAATTGCTCATTCTCAGTCTCTTACACTCACTTTCTCACACTTACACAATCACACAATCAAACACTTACTCTCTCTCATTTTCACTATCACATTTTATCACTCTCTCTATAATATATCTTAATATATATCATTTGATAAGCCCGTTTCCGGTAATAGAAATTACGAGGAAATGACTGAACAGATTTTGACAAATGAACACTCATTTTTAAGATTAGGGAATCAGGATGCCGGTAAAAATCAGGGGGCAGGCATAACTGTACCCAGTTTAGTTCGCTACTGCGCATGACGTCACCTGGAATACAACAGCAAGACAACTTCACGCGCTTATCATAGTCTATACATTAGCGTGTCCAAGATTTTGTTGTAACTCGAGCTTAAAATCACAACCAGAATCATATTCAGTGAGATATGTAATATCCTGACTATATAGCCTACATATATATTATCTACAAGCTTTTAGGTGATTTTTCAATCATTGTTGAGTATTTTTAAATATATAATTTATTCTTATATATGCAATAAATTAATACAGCCTCGGCTGGTGTCGAATAAATTCAATATGGACACAGTGCGACACCTTGGATTAGTCGTTAACGCGTTTTTATGCTGAGCTAGGTGTCCCAGGTTCGATTTCTGGCATGCCCTAAGGATGTATCATTGGTGAAATGTGGATTCCCTGTTCAAAATGAGGAATTTAACGGCCAGGGGATGGATGATGATATGCTCTAGATTTAAGTCAGTCTGTGAGTCATGTGCTGATTTAATCAGTCGGTTCAGGAAGTGCACGTTAAAAACCTTAAACACATGAAAATTAAAATGAAGGGGACATTAGTTAAAATATATTAAACGTACACTGAATCTACAACTATATTAAATGCAATTAGGAAGTAACATCAAGAAAGTAGACTACACAATTTATTTTACATCAACCAATTTTCGTTTTAAAACAAATACACACGTATTTATACACATAATAATATAATATATAAATATTTCAGTAAACATTAAATTATCCAAATAACTATTTACACACTTGAGTGGCCGAATGGTCTAAGGCGTCGCTCTCGTGTTAGACTGGCCTGCTGATGACGGCGAGGTTGGAGTTTGAATCCCGCTTAGATCCACTGAGTGTGGTTTTCTCTAAATGCGTTCCCACTCTATTATCACGTAAAATGTTTTCTTTCACATCCCTAGCCCATCAGATTTATTTTAGATGCATTTAACCTGAACAGTTAGTAAGACGTGGAGATAAAAACTAGTCAATTATATGACGCATCTTGTTAGTTTCTTTACATGTTTCATCTGTCATGTATTTAGCCTTTATGTTTAGTTCTTTGCTTTGTATATATGTTCTTGTGTGGACAACACACTTCTAAAAGAGAAATAAAAAATCAGTTAATGATTTTACAACGTTTCTATTCGTGCGAGACAAGCTTCTATGAAAATTCAGGAAAACCTATTTATGTTGTTGTGATCAAGTATAAGATTCATAAGAAACAAGCTCTTGAAAGAAATTCAATTCAATTCCAACGTTAGATGATAACACATTCGTAATTCAAGAACCTTATTTCTAAACCTATACTCAACATTAACATCTTGTAGGCCTAAGTATATCTAGTAATATTTAAGTCTCAATAGATGAACTGTTAAATGTGATATGTAAAATTTTCTTAATACTCTTCCTACAAATGATTTTAACACATAGAATGAACTATTTGTAACTTTTTGAATATGGTTAAATTATTTTCGCAGTAATGAAAAATTATTTTAAACATAAACGTACCTTGAAACTTTTGTTTGAGAACTTTCTATGTTTACTAAACATGATTTTTCAATACTTTTTTTTGTATTTTGTTTTGTAGCCAGAACTGCTGCTGAATACCTACCCATAGTATAGCTACGCATTTGGTATTTAAATCCTATCGGTATTGCATGGAGGTTTTGATTACCCTTTAATAAAGAGAGACCCGCTTCAGTGACCGCATCGTCCAATGCGTCACTTCCGCGATAGACTAAACTGCTGATGACGGGGAGTTCGGGTTTCAAATCTCGGTCTGGTGTACTGAGGATGGTTTTTGCTAAATGGTTTTAAACTCTCTCTCCACGCAAATGAAGATATACTCCCTCTAAATTACTCTTCCTAATTCTTAACATATTAGCGTAATTAGGACATATGCATACAACCTGAACAGGTTGTAAGACTCGGTGCTAAAAAAAAATATAAATGAGTTTAATTGGGTGGTATTCCAAGCACAGAGTGAATCCTTCATATATAAAAATAATTCTTGTAAGGATTTGTTGCTCAATTGTATTCATTGTTGAAACGATCGTTTTTACCATTTACATTATCTAATAGTTTGTTTGAGCTATGTACTTTAAATAAAAATAATATTTTGCAGTGATCTTGTTCGTTAACCAATTGGCAATATAAGCTGTATTAAATATATCAACCAAGTCATTAAATAATTTGATCACTTTAGCATTACCATCAAAAAGTGTATTTTCTTATATTAATATATTTTTGAATGAAAATTGAATTAAATAATAGCCGATTCACAAATTTTACTTTTCGTCCATTACTACATTTTACATCTCGATGAATCTTTACAAATTTGGAACCAGTTTAATATATTTTAACACTCTGCTTATTATTTCTTGTATAGTTTTTTTACAATAACATCACTACTTTGAAGAACAAAGTCTTTGCCCATAATGTGATTTATATCAAGTTTAATTAAATTAGGAACGTCAGTAAATACATACAGACTTTATTGCAATATCAAATGAATTTTCAAATTCCAATTTTTTTAAATACAACTTTATTTCCTTCTTCCATGTAACTTACAATTGCTTCTACTTGAAAACTAAGTTCTTAAATTCCAATTATAATTTAATTTAAAATATATTCGGTAATTGGCTGGTAAATAATACACTAGCTGTTTCTTGTTTCTTAACAACTTACATGCCATGCAGACTTGTGTTTAACTATTTAGAGAAACAATTTTTCATTATTTCTGTCGAAACAACTTTGATTACTTATTTTAATTTCATCAAAAGAGACAACTGTAACTTCGTAAAACTCTTTTAAGTCTTTAACCTCTTAAGTGTAGTTTTTGTCAAGTTTCAAGTTTGAAGTTCTTCATAAATTAACTACTATATAAGTAGGCTCTTAAAAAATATATTATATTAAGCTTGCTATCAATAAATATATCAATACGTGATTTAACATTGATTTTATCAATGTTAACAAGGTGACTTATTTTTAAAATCTTCATCTGAATTAAAACGAAAGAACCTGACTTTGTAATGATCTGTCTAATATTATTACACTCAAATACAGTGTAGTACGATATATTTCACCACGCATACAAGAAATACACTTTTAAATTGCCAACCCTAGTTTCCCTACAAGTCCCATGTTGTCTTCCAGATGACGTCAAGCAGGTAGGGGTAAGAGGGGAAACCTGCACAAGTCCTTACCTTATCTTCTTAGTACCATGGGTAAAAATAGTGGCCTAAAACTAAAACTCAATTTTCCTAGAGAATGTTCTATTTTTTCATTCTGTGTGGGCAGTGGTTCATCTGTACAATCGTTCTTTGTTTACATCACCATGGAAACAATGATTTGTGTATAACTGTATATTGATAAATACAATATTTGTCTTTATTTAAAAATAATATCGATATTTGAGTGGTTTGGTGCAATGAATAAATAGAAATCTGGGAGAGGGGTCATTTTAAAGATCTCATCGGTGAGTGAAAGGGGAAAATATATGTTTTTATTCAAATTACACACCGAAAACTAAATTATTTAAGTAAAGTTTATAGCCTTTGATAAATAAACTTTTAACTAAAAAGTGAGGCAGGGTTTACTATATAGATCCTTTCCCAATAAAAAGTTTAAAATACGTTTTAGTGCAATAATCTGCAGCCATCGCTGCAACGACCCACTAGTACATTATATTGTTATAAAAGCATAATGGAGAAAAAAAGAAGATCGCATTTCACCAAATAGCATACATGACACTGTTAGAGAAACATATTATTTGTTCTGTGCATTTTACGCACCCCATCTCCCAAATATCTATTTAAAAATTTATATTTGCTTATAACTCGTTAAGTATTGGTTTTATAAAATATTCTTTCATATAGAAGTTGTTGTTTTTTTCCTTTAGAGTTCTATGACTTTTCAAATATAAGTTACTTCGTACCTAAAATAGTTTGCATATATGATCAAAATTGGAAATTTACGTTTTTGTTAAGTACGATCTGAGTCATATTAATGGGAAAATGATATGAGCCATTTTATTTGTAGCTAGATACGAATTTCATTCAAAATCGTTATAGATATTTTTATAGGTCGATTCTTTCTCTTTTTGATCTTTAGTAAACTACCCTTGATTTTAAAGTTAGAAGGATCAGAGGTTCCCAAACTTTTTAGACCAAATGAGCCCTTGCACCAGAAAAAAAACATGCTCGAGCCCTTATACAAATGTATATACTAATATTATGATTATAATATTATAAGAGCATGCAGTAGCA
Organism: Timema bartmani; assembly: GCA_902151455.1. Classification (NCBI taxonomy): domain Eukaryota; kingdom Metazoa; phylum Arthropoda; class Insecta; order Phasmatodea; family Timematidae; genus Timema; species Timema bartmani. Next base: position 10,304 of record CABFWB010008518.1, read on the forward strand.
TCATATATGAAGTGTAAAACAAATGGAAAACATTATACTTTCTGGCTGCACTTTGGAAAATGTCCTTTAGTCAAATTTGAAAGAATTAGCAATTCGAATTACTGGTGTATTTTATAATGTGTAAAACAAATAAATAATATTCTAAAATTGTTTCACAGAGCCTGAGATAACTATGAAGGACCTCAAGGGATCCACAGAGTTAAGTTTGAAAAACACTGAGATATATAATTTTAAAAATAGATGTATAGGATGAGCCTTATAAAAGCCCCTAATACCAAGATTTAGCCTCATCAGTCAAATGGTTTCAGCTCTAGACCAATAAACGGACACATAGGCCAATAGACGGAACCTCGATAGCCACATCTCATGACTCAGGAAGTCATTAAACGTAGATATCCATCAAAATCTCGAATTCAATTTTTTTTTATGATCTCCCAGGGGTCACGAGAAAATAAAAATACGTGCTTTGCATCTTACAACCAGTTCATGTTGTCCGCATATTTGCGCTAATGGGGTGAATATGAGGAAGGTAGAATTATGAGTAATTGTACCTTCATTTGCGTGGAGAAAGAGAGAGAGAGAGAAAGAGAGTAGAAAATCTCTGATAACAATACCTTCAGTTTAAACTATGACTTCCCCGTAAACGGCAAACCAGACGAGACTGATCTATTACTCTCGTGCTCACCGGTGCGGGTTATTGGTAGTCTGTGTTCGCAATGAAAAGCCGGAGATTTTAGAGTATTTTATAAGCAAATTAAATCAGTAATATTGGGTTCCCTACAATTATTTTGAAATAATTTTTAGGATTACATCTAAAGCTTCAGTTCTACAATACTACAAAATATTATGTTATCAGAAAATTAATTTTAATTTTGTTGACGTTTATATATACTCTGAGCAATGTAGCTTTGGCCTTATCTAACAATTGACATTCACTGAAAACAGTTAAACATCCATCCAATTTGATTTTAATGTTATAGTTTTGACAAGTGAATTAACTTGATTTCTTTTCTCAACTAACTAAAATAACTCTATGGCCTTAAGGAATTCAAGAGTCCATAGATGCTTGAACGTAAGTTCACCTTTCAACCCTTTCCTGAGGCACTTACATACATCCCTAACCTGACACCCGACCTCCTTCATATATATTTTCACGTTATCCTACCATTGACATCCTAGCCTACCAAGAGTTCTTGTTTCCTCATGTTTCTCTAATCAAATTTTGCAAAAACCCCTGTACGTACGTATGTACCACATGATCACCAGCCTGCGCACCTTTCTTGTACTTAATATGTTTGTTATTGCATACAAGCCATAAAGTTCCTCATTATGTTACTTTCTCCACTCTCTTTGTCTATTCCGCTTATGTACAAATATCTTTCTCACCATTTTATTCTCCAAAACTATCAATTTATTCTCTTGGTACAGAGTGAGAGACCACGCTTCACATCTGTAAAGAACAACAGGTAGGATAATAGCGGTGTTTATTCTCAGTTCAATATTTCTAGACATAAGACGAGACGACAACAGCTTACAAACTGAATAATAGCAAGCATTGCCTGTATGCATTTTATATTTGACCTCTTGAATTCCTATATGTAAGCAGTCTTTTACTTTCTTCTCGTGACCCCTCGGAGAGAAGTATCGTGATGGTTTGATGGATACCGACGTTTCATGACCTGAACCATAAAAAGTGGTTTACGTGATGCCGTCTGTCTGTCTGTCTGTGTCCGTATCTCAGCCCATAGCCGAAAACGTTTTACCAGTCAGGTTAAAATTTGTTAACTAAGGTTTTTATATGGTTACCCATGAATTTTATTTGGAACTATTCATCCAACTATAAAAAAAGGGTATTTTCTTTAGGGATGAAAAGAGAGAGAAAATTTCTAGAAAGTGTTTCTAGCGATTTTGATTAAAATTCGTTTCTAGGGGTCATATTTAACACTTTACACAGAATGGCGCATCTCATTTTCCCCGGAAAATGACTTAGAGAGTACTTTACAAGAGCGGATTTCTACAATTTTGTTCATATCTCCACAACTCTTTGGGATACGAAATAAATCATCATTGCCAAGATGCAGGACTATTAAAATAAAGTACTTTTATTTTAAATATGTCCTTATAAAAGAGCTATAATCAAATATATTCTTTAAATGGAGGTCTGGGAAATAGGGAGTTCGTTGTTGAGTTATTTTGTGATCAAAGATGTTCTTTTTTTCTCAATATATTTCAGCAGCAGTGTATATTTCACTTACGCTCTTTGGTGGAATCTGATACTTTTTTTACAAATTGAAAAATTTTCCATCTTACACCTCTAGTCATGATCATTTAAATAGTTGACAAATTTTTCATCTTACACCGCTAGCCTTGGTCATTTAAATAGTTGACCAATTTTCCATCTCACGTCTCTAGCTATGATCATTTTAAGTGTTGACAATTTTTTCATCTCACAACTCTAGCCATAATCATTTAAATAGTTGACTAAATGTTCATCGCACACCTCTATCTATGACTTCATAGTTTAAAAAGGTTCGCGATCATGGCCCGGATTTGATTAACATAATGAAGTATTAACATATTTGGTCTACAGCAGACCCAAGTGTAACGACACATTGACACCAAGTGCGGTAGTCGATAAGTAAATGTGAGAATAGAATAAACGGATTCGGTGTTATTAGTTTAATGGAACTCATTTGATAATGTTTATAGTGTTATTATTATTATGATAAATTATACTGAAGTGGATACGTTAAAAGTTGGTGTGTTTTGATTGCATTTCCATATAAGTTTCGTAAATGGTTGGAAAAAAATTCCTTAAGAATTTAAATATAAATTTTATATCACCCATCTTCGACTCCAACACATGCACACCAGTGTTTATAAAAGGGTTCTTCATTTTACTCTAAAAGAGTGTACACTGTTACCGAAGTCTAGACTCTCATGATACTTGGCACGAGAGCTTCAGTGTTCTCAAACAGTTTTCATGAAGAACGGATGCTCTGCGGGGCTGCTTAAAGTTACGCCTGCAGATTTTAATGAGTTTCTCAACTTGTTTGTGTCTTAAGTATGCGACCTTTGCTGCTCGTAAGCAGCCTAGATTTGATTCAAATTAATGTGCTTTGGGTGAAGCTGATTCATAAATTAAGAGGTAAAGACTTAGAATATAGGCCCTACAACGTATAGTTAGCCAAAGGAACAAAATTAATTACGATAATTATCAGGCAGAATGAGCTTGCCTTGGATTCAGTTTTCAGCTGAATCCATCACCTTAGATAAGTCGGTAGCATGTCTGCCTGTTGTTCTAAGGGTCCCGATCTCGATTCCCAGCATCCCCGAAAAATGTATAATTGATTAAATTATGGTTTCATCTTTCACAATGCTGAATTAACGACAAGAGGACGGGATGTTGTGCCTGTTCTATAAGTAAGATAAATTTAAAGCTGTGTACCTATGTAATTAGTCGGCTTAGAAAGTGAACATTAAATACTCAAAATATTTTTATTTTCAATCAGGTGAGGGGAGAGGGAGAATTTGACGCATGCCTTTAACAATGATGTGTAAACTAGGTATTTTATGGTATTTATATCAACAAATCAATGTGGTATGAATCATAACCTCACATGCTACGAAAATAGCCGGTTGCAGCCAACCACACAATACGAGACTCGAAACGAAAGTTTATATTTAATAAATTAAAGATTATAATAATTCAAAGCTAATACATATAATGATAATTTAGGTTGGAAAAAAATATACTATTTAATTTCCATATAATGTATTGAAAATGTGTTTTTCTTGTAAATCTTTAATTAAATGTAGACTATTATTAGTTTAATTTTCAAGAAGGGCAGTTTCAAACCTACAGGAGACCTCCAATTGCCCTCTTCCTTTGGCTAAGTGTATACTCGGTGGCCATGTACTTGGGCTTTAATTTCTAGCTGCGATAAATGATATTATCCAATCTCTCTGCAGGCAAATTGTGTGTTAAGTCTATCAAACAAAACTTCTACCCTTCAACCTAGAGGTGGCCAAATTAAAACAGTAAGATAATATTAACTGTAGCCTTAATTACTCTAAGGCACTAGGAACTTGAAAGTTCATTGCCCTACTTATAAAAGTAGGTCACCTATCCCTATCTTGAGCTAGCTCTATCCATTTCACCTCATTACAACCTATCATTATAGTAGGCCTATAGTATTTATATTAATAATATTCAAAGACATTTGACATCATTGTTTTGAGTTAGGGTTTCCTTTACTGTAGAGAGCCTTGGATTTGACGCATCTTAAAGAAAGTAGTTCAAGTCACGGTTGGAAATAATTTAAATGTTCACGTGAATGTGAATGTGAAATTAGATGAGGCATATTTTTTGTATTGGTACTTTTTACCACAGGGTTCTGAGCGACTTTATCTAAGGAGTGGGGATTATCATAACTGTAAGACATGCATCACCATTAGCGCGGAGAGAATATTGGGGAACCTAAAGTGATAAATTATACGTGAAAAACTAACACTTAAGTGCATTAGGCCAAGATTCGAACAACGATCTCATCGTCACCAGCAACCCTAGCCAGTAGATTGTTAGTATGACGCCTTTGAGCGTTATTATAAATGCATATTACAAAATCTAAATCTTTTATGCTAAGTTAGAGTTCTAAGTATCAATTATTTGACACTCACTATACATTATATCACCGGTGCTAACAGACCCCCTCTTGATTTCCTCCAGCTCTCGTCCAGCTTATTTAGTATGGTTGTACTCCTTGTTAGTTCGATTTCAAAACTAGGACTTGTCCCAGAAGAGAACTTCTAGGCGATTGAATGAATCAGCAGTAATATTTCAAACTAGCTTAACTCTAGGGTAGACTCAACACACCTTTTCCAGGCTGCTAATTCATCAATGCGAAAAAAATAAGACCCAAATTCATAAATAAGACATTTTTTCGGCTATGTAAGAAATCATATTTGGGATTTTTAGCTCGGTAGGTAGACGGGCTAAGGAGCCAATGATCAATAGTTTGTCACACTATCAGCAGGTCAAACCCTCTAGTGGATCAAGTGACACCACCAATTATTTAAAAAAACTCGTCAATACAAACAATTATTACCACTATAACAATGATTATGTAATACAAAATGGCGCAACCTTCCTTAAGCTTCTGTCGTACATTCCCATTATATTCAAGAAAAATCTCGTCCAACCGCTTCATCTCTCACCTCCACCCCTCCTTTAAATTTCAAATGCCACGCTCTTCTTGATCAATCACCCCTCACTTTCTCCACCCTCCTCCCGTATTTCCTTCTTTGCATACAGAATTTCTCAATTACCGAGATTCCAACATTTTAAAGATCCAATTTGTGTGTTGTATCACAGTGTGATCTCAAATTTGTCGCTCCGATGCAAACTGGAAGAAATAAATGGGAGAGTACGGGATGATAGAAGGGTTGGATCCATCACAATTAGCACAAACAAGTAAAAAAGTTGAGGAGAAAAAATAAACAAGAGACAAGAGTTATAAATGTAAATGTGTGGGTTTTTTTATTATTACCGTCGGGAAAGATAAATTAATCAATAGATTCATATTATGCACAGCCCCCACCGGTAAACAAGCGGGCATCAGTTTGGTCTGGCCCGATTTGCCGGATCAAGGGTTGGTCGGGGTTATAATCCCGGTCAGGTGTTTTTAAGGGGTTGGTTTACTCACTCTCTCTCCAAAGCAAATGCGTTTATAGTTCCTCTACCATTTTATCTCTCTCACTCTTACCCCATTAGAGTAAATGTGCGGATAGCCCACCCTTTTTTTTATACATCAGGATGGTCACAACCCCAAAAGGCTGATTCAACAAAACCTATGTATCCTGGTTCTTTAGAATGACACGACTACAAATTAACTTTCTATTGCTGTGCACTGTGTTTACCCATAAGGCAGCCAACCACCTTACCATGATTGTTTTCTGATGCAGCTTATAAGGTGGGGCAAGGAGAGACTGCTTGCTGCCTTTCCGTTTAACGGATTGATAGATTTAACTATACAATAAACTCAAGGACTCTTTATAACTTAATATAAGGGATAGGGATGAAAAGGGTAAAGTAGAGGATATGCACACACACATTCGCGTAGAGAGAGGATTTAAAATCACCTTCAATACAATAGAGCGAGATTCGAGCCTTGAACTCCACATCAACGGCGACCAAGGGAAATGCGAGTCTAGCGATACAGACCACTCAACCCCCGCTGCGGTTACATATACATTTAAACTATGACAGTAAGCTACCATCTAAATATAACACCTTCAATCTTATATTCAGGAAGTTTAATGCCAGGATAGCATGTGGGAGGGTGGACATCAGTGGTGACACAGTAAAAAGCGTCAGACTGGTAATTTACCGGGTCATCAGTGGCGGAGGGATCTAGGTTCAAATATTAGCCGGTTACACAAGGGATTATATTTTGGATGTAATTTATCACTGTGGATTTCCCATCTCCTTTACAATATTTTATGTGTGTTCTTTTTCTAAAATATGTTTCTCATTTCTAGCCCTTAAAATGAGCCGCTAATGTTGTGTTTGTTCTTTTCGTATTTTTATCAAATTGGGTGATTCACAGATTTAAGCAAATGTAGTAGAGATGGTTGAATCCAGAGGAACTGTACCAGAATTTGAGTGGAAGAAGAGTGGGAAAAAGTTGGTGGAAAACCCCTCCCATTACAAACGACTATAACTTGAGCTCCGATCTACCCGAGTCCAGTATATTGAGAGTGTGACAACTTAGACCTGGTAGGGGGAATCTGCGGCCTTTTCGAATATTTGGTAAATTATGTATCTTCATCGTTTATAAACCGTACATTCTAAAACGGCGTGTAATTTAACTCATTAAAATAAAATAAAATTTTTAAAGCTCAATGTTAACAATTAGCCATCTAATCTACATCTATAGGCCTATATATAAATATAAATACATACACACACATATCAATCTATGGTTGGCGCAATAACATATTATTAATTTGTCCTGATTGCCAAACCCTTCCTTCACCTCTGACAAGACGTGTATTAATCACAACTTGTGAATGTGTGGAATTACAGGCATCCCCCGTGGTTCGGATCCCACGTTAAACTGTAGGTCCTCCATTTCATCTCACAATCACCCTAACATTGCACATTAGCGTAAGT
>CABFWB010008519.1:6228-17470 GCA_902151455.1 Timema bartmani
AGGAAAAAAAACACAATACCTTACGTCGTTAACGAGAAGCTACCACCAAAACCGCTAAATAATTGATAAAAACCGCCATGAACAATAAAATGGAAGCGTTTAACCGTAGATAAAAAACAACAACATTAAAATCAAAGTAAAGAAACTCTTAGGCTGGCAGCACCGCGGTTAAAATTGGCGCGTCTAATCCGGTTCGATCGGTGGTTTTAACCGATTGTCTCCCGCCAAAACCATCGGAAGGGGGAGGGGGGCGTTAAGGGTGAGAGGGGGAAGATCTTTGAGGTTTTTCTATTAGGTACGGTTTCTGTTGGTGGGGGGGAGTTGTCTGTGGCTGATCGGTTGACGCTTCCTTCAGACTGGATCCGAACCTGCGCACTGAACGACGCTCAAGCGTGAGGTCGTCGAGACGCTACAAGACGCGCTTGTGGCGTCGTCACCCCCTTTGTTCCCCCCTCTTCTATAAACCATCCCTCACTCACTATCTCTCTCTTCCTTCCGACCAACCTCCCTTTAATTTTGTTTGGCTAACCGCAATTCAACAAATTCAACCCTATTGGCCAACGGGATTGCGCCTGCGCCGGGGGTTGCCTTGGAGGGTTCGACGAGTTATCTTTCCCCTTACCCCCCAACCAACCCTCTGAGGTCAAAAGTGGGTCAATTTTTATCCTTTACCTTTCTTTTTTAACTTAGTTGGTTGGTTGGTTAGAGATCAATCTGAAATCATTGTCTTTTAGGGAGAATTCATTTGGTCATCGTAGCTGACCTGGCGGTAATGTGTTGTGACTTCTGTGTTAGGGGTCCAGGTTCAATCCTCGGTCCCGGCACAGATTTGTCTGATTGCAAAACCCTTCCTTCACCTCTGACAAGACGTGTATTAATCACAACTTGTAGAATGTGTGGAATTCTTGGCCTCCACCGTGGTTCGGATCCCACGTTAAACTGTAGGTCCTCCATTTCATCTCACAATCACCCTACCATTACACATTAGCGTAAGTGCGTATAACCCAAACGGGTAGTAAGACGCGGTGCTAACAATAATAATAATAATAATAATCCATTAATTCATCGATCATGCGATTGGTCCTCTGCAGATCTAGTACTTTTGCCTATCCAGGACAAATTACATCTTTGTGCCTTCTTCTGCCAACATCATTCTCTAATTCATGTTCTCCAGCCTTGGTCTCTCTCTTGAATTCCTTCCTTACCACACCTTCTTCAAAATATCATATTTCAGTAAATGTCCCGATATGTTAAATCTTCTTTGCTGTACAACCTTTCCAAAGTTTCCTTTCTTCACTTGCTTTTCTCAGCACTTCTGTATTGGACACCATCTCCCTTCAATCCATGAGATAATAATGAGCTTAGACTCACTTTAACAAAACAGGAGGTCCACCGATATTAACTATATTTCATGAGATATACAACAATACTCATCATATTTATAATATTTTATAATTTTTTAACTTTGTCATCACTGAGGAATAGTTGTAATTTAAGCTAAATTAGGTTAATCTACACACAAAAAACAAACTATTCTTATCTGAACTTAGCTCACAAAGATTCACTACCTGAAAGCTAATTTTATCGATTTTCTTGACCAAGGCCTCATTTAACTATCATGACTGATATACACCCTGTTAAACAATATAAACGCGGGAAAAAAAGGCATTATTCTCATCTTGTCTGGCACAACGATTATCGTTTGAGTATCTTCATCCAGGCAAATGCGGCTACATTTACTGTAAAATTCTATATTCCTCATTCCTACCCTCTTGACGTAATTAATATATGATTATAACACAGACACCTGGAGGTATATATTATTTTTAATAAGCGCTCTCTCCTAAGTGTCCTGTGTTCAAACCCGACCTCCCTACAGGCCGACAGGAAACAATACAGCCCCTGGTTAGAGGAGTGGACAATTGGGGGCAGGGGGGGGCGGGGGGGACCCAAGGTACGTGCGTCTCGACTCGTTAAAAGAGAGGAATAAACTCCATCCCCTTTCCCCCAATTTGGGCGAGTTTTTAACTAGGTCCTAATCACCCGACGCCGAAAGGCTTTTGTTCCCGGTTGTTAAAGAAGAGGTTCTAGGGTCCCGGAAGTCGGTCCAGTCAGGTTGTTTGGAATCATCATCCTTCACAAGGTCGGGGCCGACCTGCTCAGGTGGGTGGGCACTGGTAGTGCGGCTTGGATAGCTTGAGAGCGGATGTTGAGACAGCCACTGGTAGTGCGGCTTGGATAGCTTGAGAGCGGATGTTGAGACAGCCACTGGTAGTGTGGCTTGGATAGCTTGAGAGTGGATGTTGAAACAGCCACTGGTAGTGTGGCTTGAATAGCTTGAGAGTGAATGTTGAGACAGTCACTGGTAGTGCGGCTTTGATAGCTTGAGAGTGGTGTTGAGACAGGCACTGGTAGTGCAGATTAGATAACTTGAGAGTGATGTCCTTACGTGATTCTCATTGGATAAACTCATCCCGTTACGTTTAATCCCAGAGATATTTCTTCCATCCACCCTCTTCATCCTAGCCCTTGGACTAAGCTATACAAATTCCTGCTATCCCCTTCACCATTTATCACGTGGGTTGCTGGACTGAGATATATCCACCCAAACTGTTTTCTACACTTCCTCCCACAAATGCTGCTTCATTTTCTCTTAAATTCAACCCTCATCCTCCCTAACCTTGAGATTAAACATTATAAATAGCACAAATTTTAAGACTGGCCACGAGGGGAAATCTGTAGAGCATAAATAATAAATATATAAGTTACTATAAGATGTGTTCCCCCTTGAATCTCAACTTACGGTGCATTAAGGTGGTGGGAAACTGACCGGTAATAGCTAAGATAATTCTCTCCTGCGATATTTCTAGTGAGATGTTACCTGAAACAAAGTTGTTACAAATCACGTGGGGTTGTAGTTTGACTTGAGATTGATGGTCGATTTATCACGAGCGTAACGTTCATTCATAAAGTCCCGCGCCATTCATACCTCTGCGGTGAACGCCCAATTCATTGTGCTTGCGCCATCCTTTGAAAAAATGTATTTACTTTCTCATATAGAGAAAGTGATGTAACCGCGAACCTTCTCGAGTCTTAAATTTATGGTAGGTCTTACTTGACTTTTCTGTGCTCTCGAACTGAAAAATTGGGTCTTTTTTATTTATTATCTTTGCCTTCACGTCATACTACCCGTTTGGGCTATACGCATTTGTACCAATTACGATAATATGTTAGGTATGAAGAAGGTTTAATTTAGAGAAAATGTACCAACACCTTTGTACAAAGAGAGTAAGAAATAATTTAGGGAAAAAACACCCTCAATACATACGTTCAGGATTCGAACACCAATACCAGTAAGCCAAACTATTTGAAACTGACATTCAGTCCTCGTAACCATCGAGGTAGATAGGGGAGTAATGAATCAGTCGAGAGTGGCGTGTCCTGGCGTACGAATACAGGACAGTAACTTCTTAAAATTCCGTGTAAGGCCATTATAAAGGTGATGGAACTATATTCTCTAGCTAAGGATAGTATAAGTCCCTAGGTAAAGTCCTTCCTGTAGAGATGGAACTTTACTCTCTAGCTGAAGATAGTGTAAGACCCTAGGTAAAGTACTTCCTGTAGAGATGGAACTATATTCTCTAGTTGAAGATAGTGTAAGTCCCCAGGTAAAGTCCTTCCTGTAGAGATGGAACTTTACTCTCTAGCTGAAGATAGTGTAAGTCCCCAGGTAAAGTCCTTCCTGTAGAGATGGAACTATACTCTCTAGCTGAAGATAGTGTAAGTCCCCAGGTAAAGTCCTTCCTGTAGAGATGGAACTATACTATTTAGCTGAAGATAGTTTAAGTTCCCAGGTAAAGTCCTTATTGTAGAGATGGAACTATACTTTCTAACTGAGGATAGTGTAAGTCCCTAGGTAAAGTCCCTCCTGTAGAGATAGAACTATACTCTCTAGCTGAAGATAGTGTAAGTCCCCAGGTAAAGTCCTTCCTGTATAGATGGAACTATACTCTCTAACTGAGGACAGTGTAAGTCCCCAGGTAAAGTCCCTCCTGTAGAGATAGAACTATACTCTCTAGCTGAAGATAGTGTAAGTCCCCAGGTAAAGTACTTCCTGTAGAGATGGAACTATACTCTCTATCTGAGGATAGTGGAAATTCCCAGGTAAAGCCTGCAACCCAAATAACAGTGGTTTCTACAAATACGATATTTTAAAACAACGTTCACCTTCGCAGTCGCCATTGATAATTACAGTAATTCATGTTACTCATCATATTCTGCCATCAAGATCTTCTCGCAACACCAAATTTACTGGAGGGAAATAAAACGATAGATTCAGTATACCTGTTGAATAACGTGTAAACGACCTTGACTTTAAACACAGGAGTTTCGCAAAACTTGGCGCCGAGATCTGAAGCTGGGATAACGTACGAATGTTTCCAGTCATCATAATGGATACGAATCAAGTTGAGAAGATTCGTGGACAAGAGCCTAGCCTACGTGTGGTGGAAATGCACGTGAGCTAGGTTGGGTTGCTCACAGTTTTTTTTTATATAGAAAAGAACCTCTTTGACCAAAACGAATCAAATATTTCCTCAGTAGATAGTGTTTAGTTTAATTTTCTTCACATGTTAATATCAACAGTTCTTGGATATTTTTCACGAGCATATTATTATCTAAGCAGGAATTTTTAACTACGTTGCCTGCTTGGGAATTTTTAAGCTATTTTGCGGAGCGGGATGGTGACCGCCGTCTGTTAGGGAATATAGTGTCAATATCTGTGGATATAAGGTGTCATGTTGTCATCACAATGGACCCTACAGCCGTTAATCTCAGTTTTCTGGACCGGAGCCGTTACTTTTTCACTCAAATATCTCCTCATTTGTCCTCACGAGGCTGAGTATGAGCCCGCTCCATACCCATNGAGAGTTTAACCAAGGACCTCTGGGTCCATAGCCAAGAACTTACATTTAAAAGATACAAAAAAAACATTGAAATATAATTAATTTATAATTGATTAATTAGCAAAGCTATTATATTTGTTAATTAAGGTTATAGCCGCATCTAAATATCATATTCTTTGAATTGAAAAATTACACCTGGATGACAGACGTGGCATAGCTCCTGGATAGCTCAGTGGTTAGAGCACCGGCGTCCTAAGCCAAAAGTCTCAGGTTCTATTCCCCTGTCCTGGTGTCATTTTTCAATTTAAGGAATACATTATTTTTGGGTTTAAATTATTTTTTAAACTAGTCCCAAATTCACCGTTGTTCAGTGAAGAAGCAAAAAAAAAAACCGCGCCTCACAAAGTTTTCTGGTTCGAGATTAATCTGGTATTAATAATCCCAGTTAGTCGGAAGTGAGACGGGCTCTTATAGGGACTGCCTAGGTAGCCGAGATATTGCCAACCAACCAGATGTTGCGTTTAGGACAAAAGTCTTAACAGTACACGAGTTTGGTTTTTAATGGAATGAATATGGACTTTTTTTACTCTATACATAGTATATATATAAACTTTTAAACATAGTCAAAACGTTAAAATTTTATTCTCTGAAAATTAAAAATAATAATAATTTGATAGATCATTAAAAGCTAAAAACCCTTAAAATGGATCTTTATTAATAGATGATATCACTTAATAGGGCGGGGAGTCAAAACACAATTTTTTTGGGGGGTATTTAATGTGCACTTACTTAACCGAATGATTTTATCACCACAATACTTATAAACTAACTTAACTAACTTAGTTAATTCATCAATGTGAAAATATAAACCCATATTTTCATCAAGGATCAATTTTAAGCCATGCTGGGAATAGAACCCGGGACCCTTAGTTCAGTAGGCAGACATGTTACCGACTTAGCTAAGGGAACTCCACTAACCCATCGTTGCAAAACTTGTATTATGTTTGAGGGGAGTTTGACCACACAAAAACGAGAAAACGACCACGCCGTTTATCCAATAGTAACCCTGAAGTTCCCTCAGAGATGATATCGAGTGTAGAGAACTCTAGCACAAATTCGCCAAAGTCAGAAACAAAGTGCGTTTATATTAAGGTCCCTGGGTGGAGCTATTCAGCAGCAGGAGAACAAACAGGGGAAGAGGAAAATACAAACACCAATACTTTTATGATGCCCGACACCTTATCTCAGTCGGTAAAATGTTTGCCTATACTAGTGAGCTAAGGGTCCTGGGTTCCATTCCTTGCATGGCGAAAAAAAATTGATGAAATGTGGGTTTACCCTTTCAAACTGATAAATTAACGCTCGAGGGTTGGGTGTTATGTCTGTCCTAGTCTTAAATTATATTAAAACCATAAGAAGCTACGACAGACCTAGCAAGCCGGTAGTGGAAAATATTTGGCTAAGATAAAAAACTGACCACGGGCTGGAAAGAGAAATGGATGGAAAGTAGAGGTTGCCAGTAGCTCCTTCTTACCCTAGCACAGTACCTTCTCCAACATAACTGAAAGCGAGGAGATTTGGCAACAGTCAACTAAGATAGAGCGAAGATAAAGCTCTTCTCCATAAGACCTGCAGTCACCTCAGAGATGATATTGGATCTAGCGCTCACTTTCTCAGCCTGTGGACCGCGAGAAGGAAGATACCGGCGTTGTTGAAAGCTCTGCGATAGAGTGTGTCTTGTTTCGAACACATCCCCCGTTCCGTGGAAGTGTTGTGAGGTCCCGTACCTGTCCGCTGCCCAGGGGCAAGAAAGTCTGAATAGTAGAATTCTGACTTAGCCGCCATTCATGGAGAGGTGTGGGCGATTCACGTCTGGTATTTTACCGTCACACTCACTTCCGGTCCATCCTGTGTCGTTTCAAAATTAAATTATATTTTTTTTAATAAATATTTTTAAAAACCGCGTCTTTCTACCCGCTCGTATTATACGTTTATGTATTAATGTCGTCAGTTGTATTCAACCTTTTGTGTCAAACTACCCCCAGATACAATCTCATCAACTTTGTACCCCCAGAGTTGTTGGTGCGTAATACAAGCAATACACATTCTATAATCTAGATCTATAATAAATAAAATAAATTTTAAATTAAATTATGTATTGAATAATAATAAGTTCTAAATTAGAAATTTTATATGTGTGCATATGTATAGTTTTTTTTATTTACGTACCCCAAGGGGTATGCGTATCCCAGATTGAAACCTCTATATTAGGGACTAGGAAGACTTAATTTAAAGTGAGTGTACCCACATTTGCGTGAAGGGAGAGTGGAAAACCATTTATGAATAGCCACCCTCAGTAAAATCGACTTGGATTCGAACTCCAACCTCCCCGTCATCATAAGAGTGACGCCTTAGACCATTAAATCACCGAAGCGAGTTTTTATTTAAACAACAGTAGGTTTAACAAGGGGATTATTCAAATATTAAAAACGATAACTGTACATGGTAATCGAACCTAAGACCGCCTACTAAATTAATCCTGTTCAGGACAAGGATTCAACAACTATTGATATCACCACTTGTAGAAAATTAAACTGAACTGAATTTACTGAAGAAACATTTAATTTATTTTGGTAAAAAAATTCATTTTCTCATTTTAAAAAAATGCTCATCTTTACCCTTGCTCCCTTCTAGTTCACCTTATAAACTCTTAATTATTTTTTAGAGTTTACAGATTACTTAATAATTCACTCTACACCTCCTGTGCCATCAAGTTATTCAATGTAAGATAATTATTGATAAAACGGTATTTAAGGACTCTACAGTTCGGCTAGTCAATCGATTCTTTGTAGAGTTTAATAACCAGGAAAGGCTCATCCAAGAATATAATGACCTTGTTTAGGGGAGTCCAGGAGTTGTTTGTGTCACAAGCTGTGGGTGTTGACATGCTCGCTAACTGCACTAGTTATATCACAAGGCTAGGGCTTTGTGAGATACTACAGTGCTGAGTCCATTGTTCATAAGAAGAACCCTATCTGACATCTATAACAGTTACTAGATATACATTCATAGGAAGAACCTTATCTGACATCTATAACAGTCACTAGATCTACATTCATAGGAAGAACCTTATCTGACAGCTAGAACAGTTACTAGATATACTTTCATAGGAAGAACCTCATCTGACATCTATAACAGTTACTAGATATACTTTCATAGGAAGAACCTTATCTGACAGCTAGAACAGTTACTAGATACTACATTCATAGAAAGAACCTCATCTGACATCTATAACAGTTACTAGACATACTTTCATAGGAAGAACCTTATCTGACAGCTAGAACAGTTACTAGATCTACTTTCATAGGAAGCATCTTATCCAACATCTAGAAAATTACTAGATCTATCTTCACTTATTCATACATCAAATCATATAATCTGTAGCTGTCACTTTTGATATTATTAAAATAACAATAATGATATAGTAAAATGATATGAATATTGACCGGAATAAAAAAGTCTCTAAAAGTTACACCGATAAGAATTCTATTGTATAAAGTTTCTAAATTAACTTGGATCGTGTTGAAGGTGAGCAAAGCCTTAATGAACGAGGAAAATGTCAGTTAGAACATATCGAGGCTATTGGGGAACTACAGGCAATGAAAAAAAAAACCATGGTGACGTAATTACTCGTTCATAACACACAGATTATTCACTAGGTATAATTTAAACGAATATATTATATTCTTTTTAAAATATTTCACTTTCCCTTACAGATATATTTTGCACCACGCCCTTATCTAAATCCGGGTTTTCCTCATTTAATTACACTAATAGACTGGATTGCCTTTGATGGGAATATCCAGATTCAAATCCCAGTTAGGTGGTTTACCACTCTACCTCTACACGAATGTGGTTATATTTATTTTTTATTTTAACAGTATTAATCCTTAACACATTGAAGTGACGAGTTCATATACCTACAACTCGAATGGGCAATTAATATAAACACAAGTGAAGTCAGACTGAGAAGGTAAAATTAAGAGGAAATGTTCCCACTTTTCGAGTGGGGGAAAAAAAGTGAAATAATTTACGGGGGAGGGTGGAGACACCCTCAGTATAGCCGAAAGGTATTCGAACCCCGACCTTCTCCTGAACGGGAAACTAGACGCGATGTGCTTTACACCTAGTTCGTGGCCCCACAGTGCAGGTTTATTGCAATCAGATATATTTTTTTATTTTTTTCCAGAAAGTCAATCCGTAATTTATGGCGAACATTTTAGTTAGGGAGAATGAATTATAAAAAAAAAACCTGATGTCACTCTCGCAATAGACTAGACTACCGATGGCAGGGACATCTAGGTTCGAATCTCGGTCGGGTGTACTGAGGTTAGTTTTACTAAATGATTTTCTACTCTCCCTCCACGCAAATTCGGGTAAACTTCTTCTAAACTCAACCTTGCTAATCCTTAACACATTAGATT
Source organism: Timema bartmani (assembly GCA_902151455.1). Lineage (NCBI taxonomy): Eukaryota > Metazoa > Arthropoda > Insecta > Phasmatodea > Timematidae > Timema > Timema bartmani. The sequence goes on from CABFWB010008519.1 coordinate 15,617, forward strand.
GATTAGTAGACCTAGGAAGGCGTGTAGACCGAACGGGTCTAACCGGTGCTTAAAAAAAATAATTAAAAGAAAATATAAGATTTGAGGAATTGAAATTCCAGGAAGAATTAATTAAATATGACTCGGCTGGTAATTCACTCTGGCAGTTAGGAAAAACCTTGTATGCAGATCAGCGACACGCTGTAATATTGGTTCACGCCCTTCTCAAGACAAACTACAGTAGCCCCATGGCTTCTTTGGTGCTGACTGACAGTTCACAGCTGACAGCTGACAGTCAACATTTAGGTATATACTTAAATGTTGACTGTCAGAAGAGACAGCTGCTAAAAACATATTTTTTGCAGATCATATGGTTCGGCGTAGGGATACATAATATGGTCCGGTAGCTTTTCAAAGCTGTCAGCTGTCAGCTATGAGCTGTCAGTCAGCACCAAAGAAGCCATGAGGCTACCTTACATTTAAATGTAATTATTTAAAACGTGAAGCAGTTATTTTCCGTTGTTGTCCGATTGAAATATTTTTAAGCATCTACTAGATCCTAAATAACTTAAACATTAATAAAAATAAAAAAAATAAAAATTTCAAAGCTTATTTTGATTGTTAAAAAAAATCGAATTTGAGTTTTTGATAAATTTTGACATTTCTTGACCCCCTGAACATGGAAAAGTATATTTTGCGATACTGTCTGTCTGTCTGTCTATCTGTCTGTATCTGTATCTCAGCATAGAGCAGAAACCATTTTACCAATTGGGATGGAAAAAACCTGGTAAGCTATCTAAGGCTTTTATAAGTTTATCTGAGGAATTTTTAAAATCAGATATATAACCCTAAAATTAAAGGGAGTGGAGTAAATTTAAGGGTGGATAGAGAAAAAAAATCAATTTTATCAAAAATCTGCTACAAATATTTTGACTATACTTCATATATATAAATAATTGTTTAACATTATAAACAAAATGGCAATCCTCATTTTCCCATGAAAATGACTTTTAGGATAATTAACATATGGGAATTTTTCAATTTTCATCACATCGTCAAAACTTTTTTTTAGCACCGCGTTTTAATACCAGTTTGGGTCATAAGCCTATGTACTAATTACACTAATGGTTTAGAGATTAGTAAGTTTTAATCTAGAGGAAGTGCTCCCGCATTTGCTTAAAAGGAGAGTGCAAAACCATTTAGAAAAAATGCTCCCTCAGTGCACCCGACTGAGATCGAACCCCAATCTCCCCGTCCTCGGCAGTTTTGTTCAATACTAGAGAAACGCGTTAGACCACGTGACTACAAAACCGGTATATTTCCGTGAATCTTTAAGATAATAATTTAACGAAAAAGAGATCCCATTATATTTTGTAATGTGGCTAAATTTTGTTTAAATCGTAATATTCATCTTTTAATTGCCATTACTATTCATATTAGGTCCACCGGTGCGCAAACCAATCATATCCCATGTTTAAAAAAAATAAAAAATCATTGTTTCATCGATACAATCGGAATCATAAAATCGATATCAAGAGTTAAATGGAACGAAAGCCTAACATCGATGATATCGCATGCATTCCTAGTTCCAACTCACGGGTATTTCTGTGATGTTCTGAGAAGCGGTTGTTCGGCCGATTAGACTCGGACAGAGCCGAGAAATGGGTCGTTTGTAGGTCAAGGTCACCGCCGGGAATGACTGAGATGAATGAATGGAATCAGCTGTGAGAGAGGAGGGGGGGGGCTTTCCTTTACAGGACCGTGACACAGCAGGTAGAACAGATGAATACTGCGAGTGATTAAAACCACACATCTCCTTTCTTGCCTTGTTTTAAAGGAGGAAACTATACAAGTATTCTGGGAGGAAGTGACTAA
>CABFWB010008520.1:0-17464 GCA_902151455.1 Timema bartmani
AGTTAGTAAAGATCAGTTCAAAACGAAAACTTACGCACCATCTAACCTGTAAAATATTTCTACAGAGCGAAAAGTTGAGATAAATTTTGTTGTTTTCACGTGTAAATACGAAGTCACCTTTATGATAAAAGTTCAGTAGTATTTTTGTGATTAAAATTATGTTATTTAAGAATTTGTGATTTAATCTTTTGTAATTAAAGTAAATAGTAATTAGTGTAACGTAGTTTCATACTAATAAATAATAAATATGATGTGATTTTAGCTATGTTGTTAGCAAAAAATATTATTTCATTTATTTATTTATCTTACTAATTATAAAGGTAAACATTTTTAAGAAAAAATAAAATTAATAATTGATAACATAAATCATATATATTTCTTTTACTATGAAATATTTAAAAGTGAAAATTAAAATGTTTAAGTAAAGATACGGCAAAATTATTTAGAGCTAGAACTGAGAAAAACGCATATATATTGAAAACAAAGTTTGGTTTATGACCAAAACAGTTTAGTTAAAAATTAAAAGATTTTATCAATTATTGCGGGTGAAGCCACGATGGGTAAAAGTTAGTATATAATAAATGAAACAATAGAAATTAATCAAAGAGGAAAACTTAAATGCAAAAACAATTAAAATATATTATAATACAAGTAAGAACAAGGTATGGACGCACAATATAAGTAGGCCTAATTTGAAGATCACATTTAGAAGTTTTACTTTACTTACTTACTTACTTACTTAATTAATTACACTATGGCATTAGGAGTTCATTACCTCACTCACAAAATTACGCCACCTATCGCTACCTTGAGCTAATTCTATCAAGCCTATCTCAGAACACCCTATCTCTCTCAGGTCTATCAAAATATTACCCTCCCATCTGCGTCTAGGTCTACCCAATGCTCTCTTCCCATTGGGTTTGCCAGTCAGTACTTTGAACAAGATTCTAGATTCTCCCATTCGTGCTGAATGTTCTGCCCATCGTAATCTATGAGACTTGATTATCCTAAAAAGTCTTGTGACGAACACGTGGTATGTAACTCATCAGTATGTAACCTACTCCACTCCACAATAGACACATCCCATTTTGGATCAAACATATTCCTAAGCACGTGGTTTTTGAACATCCTAAATTAGTTTTTGTCATTTAATATAGGACCACGTTTCACACCCAAAGAGAACAACTGATAAGGAAAAGATGTAAAATTCGCTAGGACAGTTGGGTTTTAGTTTTAGACCACTATTTTTACCGGCATCCTGATTCACCTTATCTATAAAATGAGTATTCGTTTGTCAAGATCTGTTCATTCATTTCTTCGTAATTTCTATTACTGCAAACTGGAAATTATATATAAGATATATGATAGAGAGATTGATAAAATGTGATAGTGAAAATGAGCGTGTAAGTGTTTGAATGTGTGATTGTGTAAGTGTGTGGGGGAATGTGAAAATGAGAGTGTGAGTGTGAGAAAGTAAGTGAGAGTGTGAAAATGAAAGTGTGAGTGTGAGGTGTGAGAAAGTGGACGTAAGAGACTGATAATAGCAATTGAGAGAGATCGAATGTGTGAGGGAGAGTATGTGAAAGAGATAGAAAGAAAGCTTGTAAAATTTTGGAAGATATATTGTGTGAAAGAAAGAGAAAATAGAGTGTTTGAGAGAAAGAGTTAGAAAAAAAATTGAGAGAGCGAGTTTGATAGAAAGATATTTTGAAAGAGGGTGTGAGAGTGGTTTTGAGAGAGTTTGAGATAAAGAAAGTGAGATTGAGAGATTTTGAGTCAGAAAGTTTGAGAAAGTTAGATTGAGATAGAGAGTTTGAGTTAGAGAGTTTGAGATAAAGGGAGTTTGTGATGGAGAGTTTGAGAGAGAGAACGAGCGTTTGAGAGATAGATAGTGTTAGAGAAAGAGAAAGCGGTTGAAAGAGAGAGTATAATAAAGCTAATGTGAGAGAAATTATGTGATAAAGAGGGTATGTGAGGGTAGAGAGTGTGTGTGAGAGAGGGATAAATTATGCGAGAGAGAATGATAAAAGACTATATTAGAGAGAATGTTTTATAAGGTGAGTGTATGTGTGTGTGAGTGTATGTGTGTGTGTGTGTGTGTGTGTGTGAAGGATAAAGTGTGAGAGAGTGTGGGAGAGCGTGAGAGAGTCTGATAGAGAGAAAGTGAAAATATAGGTGGTACTCTAATATTACGGTAGTTTGAAATCTCATTCACTCAAAATTAACTATCAACATGGAAACATAACTAACTGTATTTGTAAGAATGTAAAAAGATAGATGGGGTACACAAAACATTACTTTTAAATATAATATCCTCAAAATTAAACGGTAAAATGAAAACAAAGCTTAACTTATGTATGAGTATTATGTTACTATTTGGTAAAATGAACTTCAAAGCCTATTTTTTTTAATAAACTGAACATCAAAACTCATTATTTGAAAAAAATGATCACTACAATAATTAATATTTTGATTATATATATATATATATATATATATTTGTGATTCTTCCAATTATTTAGAATACTATAGGATCGTAATAACCGAAGATCTGAGTTTCCTATATCTAGCTATCATGTAATGTGTACTTTTCAAACACATACGTTACATAGTTTATATATATTAAAAGATACGTATACATCAGTTGATTACATACAAGCCAGCTTAGTCCAACACAATCAATTCACAGGAAATGTAGTAATTGAAGACCTGGGTGGACTACGACTTAACGTCACTTAAGCCACCATTATTGCCTAAGGGGATTTTAAATCTATTCTTTTTTCTCAATTTTGTTTCTAAAGCTCTCTCCTAGATGGCAGGAGTGGTCCTTAAGCAGAGGCATGTTACAAGCCGTTAGTCCATATAGCTTTAATGTTCTTTAAATTAAGTTGTTGGTCTAGCCAGCTTCTTTTAAATCAACATTGTTACTCCGGATATCAAGATTCATGCGGAGGGCAAAATGAAAACACCTGAGTTCTGAAATTCTGTGCCTGGCTGTTTAAGTCATTCTCTTTAAATATAATACACATTTTCCCCGTTCGTGGACATTCATATAATCAAAACGACCGTAATTTTGGTTTGTTCGGCCAAGAGGGTGGAATGAAAACAGGGGTTAAAATACTTTTTTTTAAATTAAGTTTTATAATAGGGCGCAAAAGTTGACTTTTAGAATCAGTTTTAATTTTGCAAAATTTTGAGTTTCTATGAAAATGTTTTGAGGCGCCGCAAGGTCCTTAAAAAAATGAACTTTTAAGTAATATGCTTAAAATTTAAAAAAAAATAATTGTGACTTGTACTTTTTATTCTAAACACTTTAAATAATATTGTTGGCAAATATAAAAGCACATTTTTCATTTAAGCCATTAAAAGTTTTCCAAGAAGATATTTATTTTAGTGCAATATATTTGTTAGTATATCACATTTTTGTGATTTTTTTTATTAAATTTCAATGAATACAATACTATACAAAACAAATATAAATATTATACTTGTGGATTTATATGTGTTATAAAAGGAACATTCATTAACTACAGGATAAAATTATTCACTGGTATAAGTATGTATTAAAAATATTCAACATAATAGGAAAATATTTCATTAATCTTTCTCTTAAGGAATAATATTGTCACTTTACTTTTATATTGAAATGTTTCTTAGTTTCAAATTTTGGCATCAATTATTGCGATTCTATTTTCGATTTTAAAACCCCACCTCTTGAAGAAGCCCCGCATACGGCCAATGACGATTCAGTAACTAATTTCACCATTCTTTCAATGGCTTATGTGTGACACGGATAACGGGGAAAGTCTACTGATGTAAGGTCTTGATGAGCTTGTGCTGTACTCGTTATTAAAAATTCTAATTCCTCCTCACTTATGTGCTTGGTCATTGGTGGCTCTGTTACTTTGATGTCATACCAAGTGATCATATCAATATAGTCTTTAGCTTTGAAGTTTATAGCTGAAATAACCAATGTTCTTATTCCTTCTTTGTGTTCCATCCTGGCTTTTAAGTATTCGACGTAGGCCCAGCTCTCCCATATGTATGCGTTCGTCAGTTATCAAGCACAGCAGAAGGTTTTCAGGAGCTGCAAAGTAGGCATTCCTTTGAATGACTGGATCAATTACATTCCGAAGGTGCTCTGGGAGATAACGGGAATATTTTATAAGTCTCCATAAGCGCTTTAAGCAAATAATACATTATGAACCAAACAGGTGCATATACTTTAAGAATGTACTCTGCCATCGTATAAAGATTTTCTAGTGGATTTTCTGTCCCCACATACAAACGAAGTAGGTGATTTGCCATTGTCAGCCACCTTGAATGCGCTAGTTTACCTTGTTTCCTCATAGATAGATCATAATAGCACATGCCACTAGAGATTGCATGGCACATTTCCAATAAATATGTTTGGTCTGTGCTTAAGTCACTCATAACTTCCAAGGGAGGCAAGCTATTTTCATTTGGTGTGAATTCAATTACTGGGAGTTCTTGAGAGTTCTCAAGTTTCTTGCCCTATTTCACCCCAAACTCATTTGGTCCTTTTGTCTTTCCATCCAAAAAACAAAATAGGTGACGTAAAGGCAGTTCATTTCCATGAAATAGACAAATCATTCTTTGTAGCGGCTTTCCTATTTCTTTTTCTAGTAAAGAGATGACACCATTAAGTAGTTCCAGTGTTAGTCACAGTTCCATCACATCCTACAGTAGTTATGTTTAGTGGTCGGTTATTAACATTATAAAACGACACAATGCTATCCTTAATATCCTTTCCAGTGTTAGAACGTGGTGACACATGTCCCAAATATTTCGATCCAGGCTCTTCAATAAGTGACAGATGTTCTTCTACAACAGTTTTCCTATGATATTTGCTCCCTATCTTTACCTGTACTAAAGTTTTGTCTCATCTTCCGTCAAAATAAAGTCCTTTGTTAGTTGTTGTTGCTTTCATTATGGCCTTCTTTGCAGTTTTTTAGAATTCTTTGGCCTTTCTCTTCTAATCTTCATTCTATCAATTTACTTTTGTCCTCTTCACTAATGAGACCAATATCCTGAAGAAATTCACTTGCAATTGCTGCAGAAGCTCTTCCAATAACTTTCCCACGACATAACCAACGATCCTCTGTGTGGTACAGAAGATTTTCATGGCTACCGCCCATCTTATTACATAGTATTGTAAATAGTTTACTATTTAAAGGTATTGTTTTTATGGAATTAACTACGCTGATAACATCCTGTAGCACTCTGTGTATTTCTGGCTCCAATTTCTTTGCCGCAATAGCTTGCCTATGGATAATACAGTGAACGAATTTCATATGTGGTGCTATTTCATTTACCTTTCCCTTGAATCCTTTTATTGCTCCAGTTAAAACAGCTTATCCGTCACTAGTTACAGATAAACAGTTTTCCCATAAAATATTATTTGTAACGAAGAAATAATTTACTGCTGAGAATATGTATTCTCCTCTACATCATTCTTTTGGTGGTTCACAAAAAAGTAGTTCCTCGTGCAATTATCCATCATTAAAACAATCTCTAGTAAATACCATTAGCTGACTCATGTTGTAAATATCTGTGCTTTCATCCAGCTGCATAGAAAATTACACGCATTGGATAATGTTTTAATAGGTCTTTTAACTTTCAACAATGATTTATTTACACCTTCCAATATTATTTGCTGATAATTGTATACGTTTTAATGTGTCAGCATATTTTTTTGCAATGAATTATTTCCACCATTTTTACTGCGGCAGGGAAAACAACTGTTTCCCCAATTGTGTGTGGTTTATTGTCTCTCGCACTTAAGTAAGAAACATCCAGAGAGGCTTACAAACATGTATCGTTAAGTTTAACGATTTTTGTATAAGTCGCTGGATATAGAATAGCATGTCTTTAAACATCTTTCAAAAAATGGTATGTTTGTGTTCATGTTCAGGAATTTTTAGATTTTAAGTGTTTTACAAGCAATGGAGGCTTCATATTACCATTAGAGAACATCTCATGATACAATAAACAAGTAGGACGAGGTTCATGGTAGACTAGATTGGATGTAAACCCAAGTTTCAAGTAGGCTTCTTGATAAATTCGAACTTTATCTGGCAACTTTGTCTTAGGTGTCAGAACGTCAATGTTTTCTTAACTTGAAATGATTGGCAAGGAACTTGTATGACAATAAGTATCTATAGATAATTTTATTGTTGTTCACAAGAAGAAGAAGAAGAAGAAGAAGCACTATCATTATAGTCTTCAACCCACGGTTTCCATGCAGGCAATTTCTTTAAGTATTTGTTCATTTTGTGAGGGCTAATTACGTTTTAAAATTAATAGAAGTCAAAATAGCTAACAAATTGGTACACCCACTACTGTTGCACTAAAGGGCACTGAAGGGCGTAGCTGTCGACCGCTTAACAAGCTCGCCATTCTCGCCGATGCGCAGAGTACCAATTTTCGTCTGCATAATCTAATACTCTTTTCAGCGCTCAGTCGCTAACTGTAGATTCACACATTCACCGAAAAACTAGCGCAGAACAGAAACATGGTCACGTGACGCGCTATAAGCCAATCACAAGATTTCCGCTTAATCGGTGCGAGCTGCTCTGCTGAAGTTCAACTATTCTCTACTTTGTCCGCTCTGCTTGAGATGTTTGGCACAACGCATGCGCTCTACAGCCAGAAGCTAGCAAACAGCTTCGTTGGCTACTGTGAGGAGATTTGAAATAACTCGTTAATGTAAAGCGTGTTTATTGATGTATTTAATTGTGCCAAGACACAGCATTATAATTTGTAAACAACCATCTGGACAGTGATCTAAAATATAATATATTTATCCACTATAAAATTAAATATGTGAAAATAAGCTGTTTTAAAGCGTTGCAATGCATCAAGGGTCAACTTAAAGTGTGTGAATTACTGCGCATATTCTGCTTTCTATTTTTCGGCGAACGTGTGAATCAAGCTTAATACAATCTTGAGCCATGCGTGCCTCCTCAGTTAGCTACAAAAATGTATTCTACCCCTCCTAAACTCACCATTTATATAATTACTGCGCCGTTTTCTTGTCTTGTTTGGCTATATTAGCTTTATGGGGGTATAGATAAAATACAATTCTCAAACTTACCGTTAAAATATTGCTTTTCCCTCACAAAATATGGCAAAATAATAGCATATAAGCATTTCAATGTGTTTTAGTAAAGTAAGACACTCTAGAGCTAAGGAGGCTCACCACACATTTTATCATCAGGAAATCCCTTATAATCTGCGACTGTGTATTTTAGTTGGTGCTTATACAATATCTTCCTAATGATCTTCAGTTAAGAATACTTTGGTGATGCTTCTTTAACCTATTTGTTTACCTCAAATTTCTTCAATAAGTGTTACAACACCGTTGTTATTTCCAAGCATAGTTAGCACGACATCAAAACAAATGGCCATTAACTTTTAAGCATTCAATTTCAATTTTTCAGCATTCTTTGCTCATAGTGGACCACAATTTATTATGGCAACGAAAGAACCTAGCCAGATTCCCCCTGGGGAGCCACAAGTGGCTTGTGGGCCGTATACTGTGCAGGTTTGTTCATACTATAAGATAGAGCCATAAAGTAGTGATTCAAGGAGAGATTATTCTCGACCTTTCAGGGCACTAAACTAAGTGTAATTAGTTATTAGTATCATGTTAGTAAAATTGAATATAGTACAGAAATTAAGTTAACTATGTTGAGTTGAAGAAGGCCTACGTTTCCCTAGAGCCCTGATCCCTCTTTGCAAACAACATAGCTGAACACGTGGGCAAAGACCTAGTTTGGCTATCCGGTGGTGTTCTAATAATGGCTGGGAGTACCAAGGTTTTTTTTCCCTAAACTGTTTCCTACCCACCTTCCAAACAAATGCAGGTACAATCCCTATACTATCGCCCTCCTACATCCTTACCCCAGTAGTGTAACTAAATGAGAATATCCCAGATGGATGGTAGAATGTGGCGCACCAATATAAACACTAGAACTCTATTATTATTATTATTATTATTATTATTATTATTAAGGTAAGCCCTATAGGTCGTTGTATCCATAGTGTCAATTCTAGATTTGTCGAATTCGACTTTTACCATAAAAGGAAAGCTAAACTCAGAGAGTTATTTAAGGATATCCCATATCAATAATTTATCTTGTAGAGGTTCTGCCTATATTATTTAATACTATTTAAGTTTACATTGTTTAAGTTTACAATATTCTGATCTATTTTTTGCTTAATGTTACTGCTTTTAACCACTATTTGGTTATTTATTTTTAAGGTTACTNCATCTTGTCAGAGGTAAAGGAAGGGTTTGGCTATCAGATAAATCTGTGCCGGGACCGAGGATTGAACCTTGGACCCTCAGTAGAACTCTATAAAGTGGGTGATGGGTAGAATAAACACACATCAAAAGTAGCACAAGACAGCAGTTGCAGCGATAGGGATCAACAGAGAAGTCTATTAGCCGTTAGTAATCCTTCCAAACAGTTGGACCGTGACGGTAGATCCTTGCAATAAAAGGAGTGACGTTATGCTCCAAGCTAGTCTCTCCCCAGATGAGATCCCTCCCGGGTGACCACCAACCTTGGTTCATTAGGTTAAGTAGGCTCTACTATTATTATTATTTGTGTAAACTTCCATTAAGTAGCTGCGTTTCTACCAGTTTAATCCCGTGGATATCACTTACAAAGCCTACTTCGCAAAATGGCGTCCAGCTCGAATGAATAATACATTTCCTGAATATAAATAGAAACTAGTATAGTCACCAACAATAAAATGAGGAAATACAGCTTGGCTGAAAGGTTTGTTTCAGGCTATTTCTATCCTCGGAATATCTTGTATAGATGATGCCATTATCTTCTTATTTGAAGTCTATACTCTCATATAAAGTGCTCCTTGAATCAATATAAATGCTTATTTTCAAACGAAGAAGTTGAAGGTGTTGTTAATTGATACTTGTACAGCTGGTAAAAGATTGATAGCGATGGCCGATTATATGACCATGGGGTACAAAATGGGGTCTGAATGTCTCCTAGTTGGAATCCACACCAATGATCACGTGGCTTGAGGTGCCGATATCGTGATAGACTTGGATGTGGTGACGAGTAGGTCTAGGATCAGATGCCGGATGCATTAGTTGTGATACTTCCCATAGAATCTATCATTCACGTTTCCCCTTCCTATATCCACACTAATATGGGTGAGCATAATTAGCTTGACCTTACTCACCTCTACCCAACTACTTAAATGAATCTGTCAATAAACCATTGAATTGAATATCATAAAATACACTTCTATAACGTTCTCAAACTTTTATTCAAGCGTTGCTAATACCTAAATCTGTTCGCTAGCATGTGATACATAGTAAATAAAGTCGTTGCTGAACATCAATCAATACTTTTGAATAAGAAAAAGACATATGACTTCAAAGCCGATTTTAGTATTGAAACCCTCAGCCCTAAATCTACCAAAAATAAATAAAAGGCAAAGGGTAACAAAGATTTAACATTTATTAAACATGAGGAAAGACAAATGCTATTTACAATAATACAATAGCAGGGGGGTGTAATAGTAGGTTTGGGTATCCGCCCAGTTAAGGCTAATACTAGAACTCCTAAGTTACTAAATATAAACATTAATTGATATAAGTCATTTAAACTGCTTCCAGAAGGGAATAACATAATCTAAAGGCGATAAACAAAACTGACTACATTAATCAAGTAAGGACTTGAGCTTGCAGTTTTCCTAGTAGAAAGGCTCGGTAGAGCACTTAACAGTATATAAGTTGTGGATTTGACTTTACAACAAACGAGGGCCAGTGCCACCTAGTAGCCGAAAGTTTAAGTTAAATACAGGTTAACATTTGGTCATGCCATCTCGTAGAAGGGAGATAAGTTAAGCTACGACTAACAATATTTTGGCCATCTATTAGCCAAGGTACCTATATACAAAGATATTAAATATGGCTTTAAAATAACCAAACCACATAATCTCGTGAGAGATGAACAAATTAACTTTAACTCGTCAAAGATACCTCATAAAGATAAATCAATGGTGATAGCCCATCGAATAATCTATTTATGATAAAATATAAACTGGTCATCAAGTGATAAACTAAAATTTAAACTAAATCATATCAAAGTGACTTCAAATAGATAAATGCGATGAAAAGAGTCCATCATAAAATATTAACAATAAAATATATACTGGCCATCTAGTGGTATCGTGATAAGTTGAATTTACAGACAAGCGTTTTACTAGCGGCCTGAGTACAAGTTACTATATAGGGCCCTAAATAACCAAACAACGCCATATAGTGACAAACGAATAATTAAACAAAGATAATCGTGACCTCAAAAAGATAAATGTGATGGCACGAGCCCGTTGTATATTAGTTAAATAAACTGGCCATCTAGTGGCAAACTAACAATTTAAATCCTAAGGGACAATTTTTAAGAAAATGAAGATTTAAGCCGAAAGGAATTTTGAAAATATAAAGATCATATCTACCGCAGATAGCGCTGCTTACATACGCTGAAGCCAGTGGTATATTGAGTAACCACACAAGTAAAACATTTCAATTTATAGTTCAAGAACATAACCACGTGATTCCTGAAACAGATCGAGAGGAACTCAAAGGAAGGTAGAGAGAGAGAGAGGAAAGGGAGGTGGGAGAGGAACTCAAAGGAAGGTAGAGAGAGAGAGAGAGGAAAGGGAGGTGGGACACGGTGCAAGCGTTGCCTAGAAGTCTCAGCCGTGAAACCTACTGAATGGCTCTATACACGAGTCTCGGGGCGTGACGTCACTGGCACGAGACCCAATGTTGACCTGTGCAGCTTTCGCCAATTTGACGGTGGAGTGTAGACGTGCAGCACGGGTGGGGTCAGATGTGTAAGTGGGCTGTACGGGCGGTGTCTCTTCAGGGGTGATAGTGTGAGTATTAGATTTTATGTTATTTTAATCTATTGTAAAATGCCACTCATGTTACAGTACCACTGACAAAATTGTGGCTTCAACCATACAATGAGTCCCCAATGTCGTCCAAACAATTCAAACATAAAGGTTAAACACAGGATTTCATCAGGGCAAGCGCTTCAAATGAATGCTTAATAGGAACAACCCCCTCTGAGCGCTAAAAAGCTACTTGATTTATTTTAACGTATCCATACGCCAAATAGTGTGATCTGCAACTATCATTATTGACAAATATTATCAATGCCTATGGTATAATAGCTATATTACTAAAGCTAAATGTTATCAATGTTGACAGCTATTATTATTATTATTATTATTATTATTATTATTATTATTATACTATTTCGGTATTAAAACATAGATTTTATCCCAATATTAGTGCTTCTATCACTTTTTGTTGAAACCATATTTTTATATCGGCTATTTTTAGAACTTTTGGTACTTTTTATCAAGGAAATTAGTGAATTCCTATATTCTGTGTGTACGTTAGTTTTGAGACGTAAAGATTTTTTTTTCATTCCTTTCTCTGACACCAGGTGCCTGTATCTTCCATTGCCAGCTCAGTTCACTTGGCGTCGTACTTTAATTAATATCTTCCATGACTCATTTCCGCTGACCGTTTATATTCTGTAAGCTTAGATCAGTCAGTATAAGTTGCGGAAAGACAGAACTGGCATCAACATCACGCGTTGCAAAAAATTAATCCATCGTGACAAAATAGCCTCCACACGTTTATTCAATGGAAGCAATGGAAGCAAGGGAAGCAATGCTTCCCTAAAATTAAAAAGGGAATAAAGAAAATAAGAGGAAAATAATGTTAAACCCAATTATTATAATAACTAGAAACCTCTCCAACATTGATACTGTTAATAATGGTTGAGATGGCAGCTCTTCTTTCTTAGCATAAGCAATTCTTTCTCACTCAGACTGACTGGCCAGGCAGCTGGTCTCGCTCTTTATTCTGTCATTCGTTTGTTTCCGGCTCTGTCCGGCCCTCATCGATGAAAGGGAAGCGGAGTTTCCCTAGGCGAGTATTGGCTCAATTTACTTTCGTGATTGCTGTATAATCGTAATTAATATACTGTTAAAATCTTATTTTTAGGTTGTTTTCAACAAAATTGATTGTTTATAGATATAATTATGGATATTATATTACAAAATAAGGTATTTAACATCAATTTACAGTAAGCTTAGTTTTATTTTACAAGAATATTGACGCTTGTTTGATCCTCCAAGGGAAGAAGTTTGTTTATTTGCGTCCAGCAGTAGAACGACGAGTGTGTCAACAAATGCAGCAGTGGAAGAAGAGGGCTTCTATATCAAAACTCATAAGTAATATTTTGAAGCATAGTTTTTTGTCCTGGTCTCTTTATGGAAAAAAGAAAATAACTTAAACAGGCAAACCCAAAACCACTTCATTTTTAGGCACAGCAACAAAAAAACTTTGACATTTCAATACTCATTTCATGAAAGTGTTTAATAATTATCGGGGTGTTGGCTTAGTAGAAAATTATATAGTTGACCTTATTATTTACTAACGATAATGGCCAGTGGAATAAATCCTAATTTAGTGATATTAATAATATTTGCAAAGCTATTAACAGAAATGCCATAGCTCAAACTAATTTGCAGGCCACAACCCAAGACAAAATATTTACAATAATAAATTTACCATTATTATTATTAATATTATTTGAATAGATACTATAATTTAATGATTGAGTAATATTTCTAAGATTGCCAATGATTTTTTATTCCATTCATATTTTGTGTCACCCCCTTCCTTTATTCTCCATAACACAAAGTAGCCTTACTGCTTCCCTTTGCCTAGAATTGACCACACGCCACTGCTCTACACTGAATATCATCTTTTAGGGAACAGCCTTGGCATGCTATTGTTTTCACGTGGTCTATCTTCTCTTAAATATAGGACAAATTTAGCAACACTGGATTACAAATGTTGCCAGGAGCTTCCACCTTCTTACCGCGGCACAGTCATGAAATTACAAGTTTTTTGTTTTGTTTTCATGTTCCTATTTAACCATCACAAAAATATTTACTGACTAAATGCATTTGTTTATTAGCCTTTCTGGTAAACCATATTTAGCAGAAAAGTATTTATTATTGAGTGATTTATTGGTTTATGTGTGTATTTTTTGGTAGAATAGTTTTGTAACTATATCATTACAGTTAGTGTTAAGCCTAAATGTGTGTTGTACTATAATCCATGATGGTTGTTTATTAATTATGAGTAAAATGAAGTATTTACACGAAAGATTGAAATTAATTGAAGGAAAGTAAATACAACTTTCATCCCAAAAATAAATTTCGTAATGTGTTAAAAAAAACCCAGTCCACCTAAGAGTATACTTGGGCACTCCGACCATCTATTCACCGTCAAACTAGTCTATTGCGAGTGGGATGGCAGGGACTGCGAGTTAGCGCAGTTTCTTTCAAGTTTTTATAGCCAACAATAATTTTTTTTTTGCAAAATAAATCAAATGTTTCTCCAGTACAAACAGAGTTAAATTTTCTTCACAAGGTGGATATCAACAGTTGTTGAATATCTGTCAAGGGTGTCCTGGAATTATATGACAATTTTTTCTATTCATTTATAAAGTTTCTCATAAAATGCTAATATTCTCATGACCAATATTCAACATCTTGAGTTTTAAAGAGGCTTCGGTGGCCGCAGAGTCTAAGGCGCTAATCTCGCAGTAGACTAAACTGCCGATGACGGGGTGGTTGAGGTTTGAATCTCGGTCGGGTATGCTGAGGGTGGTTTTTCCTAAATAGATTTCAACTCTCCCTTCACGCAACTGTGGATACACTTCCTATAGCTAAAAGCTTCCTCAACCTTAAAAATATTAGCGTGATTATTACATAAGAGTATACCCTAAAGCCGACACTTTAGCTTAGTTGGTAGCGTGTCTGTCTACTGAGCTAAAGGGCCCGGGTTTGATTCCCAGCATGGCCGAAAATGTTATCATTGGTGATGGTGATGGTTTACCCTTTCACAGTGATAAATTAACGGTTGGGGACTGGCTGTTGTACCTGTCCTAGTCTTAAGTTATATTATAAGACATATGAAGCTACGACAGGCCTAGCAAGCCAGTAGTTGAAAATATATGGCTTGGACAAGAAACTGACCTAGGCCACAGGCTGGACGCAGTAATGGATGTAAAGTAAAGTATGACCCAAACTATAGTAAAACGTCCTAAATAAAACTGTTGAGATTTTTATGCCTATAGAATTAAACTCTATGTTCCTAACTGGGCGATAATTAATTTATTTTTTCCGAAAAAAAAAATTGTTGGCTATACAAACTGCAAAACACACCGACCACTTCTCGCGACTTCTTTCATCCCACCTTACACCACGTGACCACCGATTTATTTCAATAGTAATAATATTAATATTCTATTATAAAAATGTTATCAGTATTGACCCCACCAGATATATATTTGTGTTTTATAAGCGGTCCTTCCTGCCCCGTTCTTAACACACATACTTTCACATAATGATGGCAATAAATCTACATACAACTACAATAAATAGAGATTGTACGGAAGCTATGTCATCTCCTCTGACAGAGCCGGATATCCGCTGTTTTCAACACTGACAAACTTGTTTTATTGTTGATTCTAATCAACATTCGCTTTCCTTCAATCTTGATGCAACTAAATATACCAATAAAAGTGGATTTAATTATATTGGTTAATATTTTTAATTAATTATCATCAATCAAAATAGCGTACCCATAAAAATGAACAGTTACGTAAGATAAACAGATCTAATTTAATAATCGTACTCTACAGTTATGTTTTTATATATCATTATAAATATTTTTAATTTCAATATAGGAGGTATTGATAAATGTTTAGTTTACTGCTATTCTTGTAGATTTATGTTCTGTATTCAAAGAAATATCTTTGTTGAAATGTAATTTATTTCACTCTATGAAGTTACATAATTTTTGTTGCAAAATATTTTTCAAAATGGATTGATTTCCGTTCAAATGATCTACTAAGAAATAAAACTAATTCCTACAATTTAATCGTAAGTTTGTGAGGGTGGTATTAGTGTTATTGAGGAAAAATAAAGTTCAACGTTTATAAATTTTAGATGGTAGGGAATTTTTATTGTATTTTTTTTTAAACTTTTAATCTGAGTAGAGTTTTATTATAGTCCTGGTGAATGAATAATAAAAAATAACACTTTAAGAGTAGTAATGTTGTCTCTTATGAAAGTAGCAAGTGATGGATAAAATTTTGTTTCATAAATATACGGTGAGAGTAAGTTTGTTTTACATTGGTAAATTAGATCAGAAGCTAACCAATTAGAAGCATGTCCGCTTAAAATGCAACAGGGCTAAGGGCTTACACTCTATAATATGACAGAGAGTTTAACCAAACGCTGGAACTTATTGAAATAAAATTACACATTAAACATAGAAACGTAAATTCAAATTAACACCGAATAAAATTTTTTAAAACGTGTACCGCAAAATGTCGGTAATTAAAGATATTGGAGATCCGTACCTTCGACTGGACGCACTGAGGACATTTTTACCCAACCACCAGAGAATCAGAGGAGAGATTTACATTTATTGTGCTCATCGATTGCTATGACTGTGAAAGCCAACATTTGTATCAAGTATCATGACTGCGCTCATAACCCTAATAAATCTCAGAGCTTAGCGTCACAGCCGGCCACGAGCGTTTATTTCCAGGAGACCTTGGTCGAGGAAAGACAAGTGGGAATGAAACTTTCTGATAGTTGCACAAGCTGCTCTTGTGCAGGGATTGAGTGACAAGAGGAGAGTTATAAGGACGGAATTAGGTTAAATATTTCCAGTTCAACTGCTGAAAACAAGTCTGATGTGACTTTGTGAGATTCCTCTTTTTAAGACCTACACCGTCCAGACTAGCCACATAGGGATGAGGAGGGTAGAAACTAGAGACCAGGAGCCCTCATTTGTGTGGAGGTAGAGTATAAAACTCTGAACTCAAACCCTGACCTCTCCGTAAATGGAATACCAGATGAATGTTGCTATCGTTAATTCTCATTTAAACCAATAAAAATTACCTTAATTCGCATTTAAAATATCAATTTCACAAAACAATTTAATTCATTTTTTCATCTCACGAATATGTTATAGATTTAAAAAAAATTAAATTTACAACAACTAATTAGAAGAGTAAATATTGTAAAAAACAAGAGGGTAATTAGAATAAATAACAAAAAATCCGAAACCTTTTATAAATGTAGACTTTTTTTATATCTTTAAACATTAATGCTAAATTTAATATTAAAGATATATTTTTTTACATTTCGGCTATAGTATAGTACTAATTTAATTATATTATTATTTAAATATCCATTTAGGTATATATAGCTAAATACAATTAATAATAATTAGTGACTACCCTACTCCGTGACCATCAGTTCAGGTTTTAATAAATCGGAACATGCATCCATCATAATCTCTTCGTGTTTTGTTTTTGATGCTTATAATATGTTTGGATAGGGAGTAGTTATGGTGTTACCTAAAAATAAAATGGTATAAAAAGTACCCAAAACAGTGCAATTTAAATCAACATATGTGTCAGTTCTTATATACAATATTATCCATATGATTTAGTAATGGGTCGGTTCGGTTTCTCGGTACTTATGCTCCGGCGGTTGATC
Organism: Timema bartmani; assembly: GCA_902151455.1. NCBI lineage: Eukaryota > Metazoa > Arthropoda > Insecta > Phasmatodea > Timematidae > Timema > Timema bartmani. Next base: position 16,675 of record CABFWB010008520.1, read on the forward strand.
AATTATGAATCTAAACCAGAATATATTATCTATATTAATACAATTAAGATACTTTTTGTCTGACATGAGCATTGTTTGATATCAATTGCATGCAGATGTCTTTAATTTTAAACTTGTGCACGAACATATATACCTTTAAGAAGTATTTTTTTTATATATACAATCGTCTTTTCGTATTGCATGACAAAATATTAGGAAATTCTTGAGCCGGTCGGTATCTTACTAATAACTTACTTTAAGAAAACTCGCGACTTCATGTTCTCATCAAGATCTTTAAGGAATTAGACTGCTCGTGATGACTTTTAGGTAATTGCAGTGGCAAAAACATTACGCCTGAGTCTGTGGTCTGGTGTTGTCTGTTTCAATATTATTTACGTATGGTTTAGTTTGTTCTGCATGGCGGATATGGAAGAGGTAAATACACTTTTCTTTCTATAGTAGCATGTCTCTTAAGGGTCGTTGATACAGTGTTAGTGTACTAATGCAAGTTTAGTAGTATTGGCTTACTAACATGCTAGTTGTGTTGACACAGTGTTAGTGTACTAATGCAAGTTTACTAGTATTAGCTTACTAACATGTTAGTTGTGTTGACACAGTGTTAGTGTACTAATGCAAGTTTACTAGTATTGGCTTACTAACATGCTAGTTGTGTTGACACAGTGTTAGTGTACTAATGCAAGTTTACTAGTATTGGCTTACTAACATGCTAGTTGTGTTGCCACCGTGTCAGTGTACTAATGCAAGTTTACTAGTATTAGCTTACTAACATGCTAGTTGTGTTGACACGGTG
>CABFWB010008521.1:0-11497 GCA_902151455.1 Timema bartmani
AAGGAAAGAATTACAATCTTGCCATGCAGCAACGCTGTGGGTAGTCACAAACTTAGGCTTCTTGTAATCGGTAAATCTAAGAAACCTAGGTCTTTTAAGGGGACAAAAGCAGAAAATGTACCAGTTTATTATTTCAACAAAAAACAAAAGGTTAGATGAACCAGCAAATTTTCAAGAATGGTTTGAAAAGATTTTTGTGCCTCAAGTACATAAATATCTTGACTCAAAAAAATTGCCAAAGAAGGCTGTTTTGTTAATTGACAACGCGCCTTCACACCCAGCTAAGTTTTTGCCCCCAAATGTTACTGCACTGATACAACCTATGGACCAGGGAGTCATTTCAACCACGAAGAACACACAGAACAAAGTTGTTATTGTCAAAAATCGAAGAAGGCTGCGATCTCAGAGAATTTTGGAAGAATTATACAATTTTGGATAGCATTTACGATATTGCGTCTGCATGGAATTACATCAAACCTTCAACCCTCGTTAAATTGTGTAGAAAACTCTTTCCGAGTATTGAAACAAATGTCAACCAAAACTTGTGAAGGAGAGAATGAAGTCATGCCGACCGCTACACTTGTTGACATAGTGACATCCGTTCCGGGAGGTGAGAATGTTGACGAAGAGAACATAGAAGAGTGGCTGGAATGCGATGCCGGGGTTTGAACGACTGACTGACGTAGAGATAACGAACAAAGCAATGTGAGTGAACGATAACAAAGAAGAACAAAGTGAAAGTGAAGAAGACTGCTCGGATGACACACGTAGACGGATTGCTTCAATATTTAGAGGAACAAAACAATGACGCACATCTAGCAGAAAAACTCATGTCAAGGAAAGTACAATCAAGAATAAAAAAAGGTGTTTCCAAAGCAAGAAGCCAAAACAAGTGACTGATTTTTTAAAAAAAGGCGTAACTGAACACTTTTTGTTAACAGTACAGTAGATATTGTTTGTTGTTTACTGTTCTTTATTTTAGTGATTTAGACGTATAGCAGAGCTTTCTGCTGTGCTGTATATATTTTAAAAGTTTTATGTATTATGTTTTTTGTACAATAAAACATAATTTTATGCTGATTTTTTTTTTGTTTGTACCACATTTTTAGTTGTTTTTTATAGGTTATCCGCGATTTTCGCTATCCGCGATTTTCACTATCCGCGGTACCTTTGCCACCCAATTCCGCGGATAATCGGGGCTTTACTGTAATGTAATAAAATCACTCTATATAAAAATAGTTATAAAACAAAAAACTTGAGTTTAAAGCCGACGGCAGGCAATCCAAACAATTGTAACATCCATATTGTGTGTGTTATTGCATGTCAGCAATTAATGGAGTCGAAGCGTCGCCAAGCAGAGGATGAGGTAAAGGTACGCGAGCTACAAGCTCGACTGAAGACGGCCAATGTGGTTCAGGCTCGTCTACAGCATCAGAAGGGGGACAAAGACGAAGTTTCAGGAGAGGAGGGAGCAGATCCTACTGGAGGGGGGGAACCTGAGGAAGAACAGAAGGTGGACACAACAGAATGCCCCATTTTCACCACTTCTATGCTCACAGACAGAGAAGCTCGGCTCATTGGTACGAATTTAAGCATGCTTACATACTTTTTGTGTGATTTACAAATAAGGTGGACTAACTATCCTATGAAGGAAGTATGTTTGTTGCTATCTAGGTCCAACCTAACTATTCTATAAACTATAACTCTAAAATATAATTCCTGTCAATCCCTAAAAACAACTTGCATTACTTGAACGAGTTCATGGGCTATTTACACCTCAATAATAAGTGTTTCAAATAGCTTTAATTTAACAGAAGAATAATTAATTTAATTCTAACTATACAAGCAGAAAAGGGACTATGTAAATATAAATAGTAACATACTTCACATACACCTGACAACACTACCACACCTAAAAAAAAAATATTTGAAGTACTTTATACACATGGATGCCCACTCGAGGTTTAAAAATTGATGGACATCGACACTCTAATAATAAAAATTTAACCGAGCCAAAACGGCTGATGTAAAATACAGTAAACCTTCCATTGCTACTAATACTACTACTTTTCGAACTTTGTTTTTAGAGTCTTTTCATTGCAATCTGTTGGTCACCTCTGTTTTTCTATTGTGACAAGAATTTAGTGTATTTGGAATGCTGTGTGTTGCAGAACATGGTTAAAAAAATCTGTCAGTAAGTCATAGGTATAAAAACAAAGTATGGTGCGGTTTATTTTCCGGTAAATATGGTAGTAACTAGTAAGAAATATAAGTTAGCTAAGAAACATCTGAAGTGTGTTGTACCCTTTTTACTATCTCTGGGTACATTTCCCCGACACCCCTAGCACCGATATGTCGTTGGCGCGAACTGCCCATTCTTGGTATCCTTTAGCACGGGAGTATTTTATTCCGTAAATAAACAAAAATACCAACAACTATATCATGTTTCACTTATGTTTTATTCTTAACTTCTTAAGGTCGAGTACACCCAGATCCCTACAGACACACTCTCAAGTCCGGTCTTTCTTTCGTTTGTCTTTCTTTTGCTAGCGTCCGTTTCATACCTCGACCGACCCATACTTCCTTACACCACATCTTAGAGAGAGCGAGGTGCCGTCTAGCGGCACACCTTTCAACCAAACAACCTGGTGTGACGCAGACGGTACAGTGTTTTGAATTGACTTATACTAGGCTTTGCATTTTAAAAAATGTAACTTCATCTTATATTTTTATATTTTACAATCCGGTTTGGTTTAATTTTGTTCAAAAATCTTTCTCTGAATAATTGTATCCACAAATAATTTCAAAAATTTAATGCTTTTTAGAGATGTGCAAAGCTTCAAAAACTCCAACTTTAATTAGAATATTTGTTAGTTTCAACTTTGTTGAAGAAAAAATTTATATCTTCACAATTATGCAGCATAGTCAACAAAATATTCTAAAATGCACTTTTATTTTCAATTTTTGTAATTCTTGTTATGTACATTACAATTTGAAAACAAAGGAAAGATGCCACCAGAAGGTTATTTTATACTAAACATTGACAGTTTAAAACAGTCATTTGGAGCCAATTTCTACCCACAATGTTTTACCTCCTCTTTTATCTTATTCTCCTTTTTTGTACATTTTCATTTTGTATCTTGTTTTTGTCAATCTTTCTCCCATTTTATTCAATAATATCACCTAAATGTTTAGTTTGTACATTACAATTTAAAGTTAGTGTCAAAAATAGTTATTTATTAAATTAAATGTTGTTACTTCTTGATTTATCAGAGTGAATTCTGTAAAATATGTTCACAACACAACATCTTGTATTCTTAATGATTATTTTCAATTAGACAAATAAATATCGCTTTGCCTAAAAAAAATAGAATTTTGATTAGGTTTTGGAATGTTGTGTATATTTAATTTGACTTTGGTTGAAAACAAAATTTCGGACTCGCCTGTGTTGTTATTTTATACAATTAAGTTGAGTAAAGTGAACAATGGTAGATCTGTGGAACAATTGGCACATGATTGTATTTTCTAGGTTTGATATCAACCTTCCTCCATGTTCACCCATTTGGTGCTGGCGTAGATTACGTATGGTCATACCTTCAGAAGTTGGACCCCACGCTGCGTCCAGGCGAGGTGGAGCTCCTTATGAGCCGGTTCCCCACAGTGTTCCGCCAAGAGCTCTCTGGTATCGGTGCCAATATGGAGCGCCGCTGGCAATTTTTTGGTTTCAATGCTACAGCAACTGCAGCCCTTACACTTTAAGATATAATGCAAGTTGTAAATTATAAGAATGATATCATTTTAGCTGTCACATCGAGTTATTGTTTTGTAGTGTGATCACTACAAAGTATACTGCATTTTATGTAAATTAAGAAAATTATCTAAATACTTTTTAAAAACCTCTCAGCTCATAAGTGAGAAAATATATATTATTGATAGATCAAATAATCCATATTTTGATTTTGTCACCTATGTTGGTTTACTTAACTCATTGTACATAAAAAATATGTAAATATGAATGTAATGCTGCTATTTATTTTACTTTACAAGAGAATAATAAAGTAGCATCAAAGCTGTAGTTGTTTGAATCATTTTCTAGCTCTGTGTGTCTGTGTGTGTGTGCACGCGTCTGCACATGTGTGTGTTTTTCTTTCTTTTTTTAATATACATAAATATTGATTTTTTTATTCCTATTTCAGGGTGTCTACTGGCTCACTAAAATCATGAAAAAGTTACTAATTGCAAAAAAGTCACATAACTCCCTGAAAAGTTATGAATTTTCAATATTTTGGCCATAAAGTTACGAAAATATTTGTGTTTGAATTTCCCACGCATTGTAACAACGAGAACACGTTGAATGTCGAGTCACCCACTACCCATGATGCCATGCGCTAGCCGCAAGTTGCCTGATTGTTTGTAACCGTGATACCAAGAAAAGGTTAACATTCACCATCTAGTTAAAGTTTAATGTTGCAGGTGAGTGCATTATGCCTATAAATGCAATATATATTATTTGGCTGATTACCAAAGGAGGATTGTGATCAAAAAGTCACTAATTTTTGTTTCTCCAATTCAGTAGACACCCTGTATTTGTATTATAGATAAACTCTTTCACTGTATTATTTCTGGAAATACAAAATCTTTTGTATGTGTGGTAAAATTTAAAATAATGTTACTTTTCAGATTATGTATAGTTGGGTAATTGTTTAAATCATTCCTAGCATTCAGATCATTTTGTGTCTTGTATATTCTAGCGCAGGGGTTTCCAACTTAAAAGTGTCTGAGGGCCGCAATTGAATCCACGAGTCTAGTGGCATCATAATCTGCTAAGAGGGGGAAGGAATTATGTAGATGGATACACAAGTTATTATAAAAATAGTGCACAATTAAGTTAATAATTGAATGAACGCCAGTTGGAGCTTTTATGGATTTTCCCCACGCAAATCAAACCTGTCCGTTTATTAGCTAAAAACATTAATTTTACTACAGTAAACAATTACTTGTCCAAGAAAATTTGGGGGCCGCAAAAACAGGCATTGTGCTGCCAGTTGGAAACCCCTGTTCTAGCTAGTGTGACATTGCAAGGGACACCACATCCGTGAACAGTGTTTTCACGAAATGTTTGAAAAATCCATTTCATAAACGCTAAAACTTGTTCAAGTTTGAAGAAATCATTATCTGCTTCAGTGGCCGCATGGTCTAAGACGTCATTTTTGTGTTAGACTAGACTACCAATAACACGGATATTGACGTTCGAATCTTGGTCGTGTGTACTGAGGGCGGTTTTTCCAAAATATTTTTCCACTCTCCCTCCATATAAACGTGGGTACACTTGCTATAAAGTCAACTTTGTTAACTTTTAACCATAAGTAGTATACATGTGTATAACCTGAACAGGTAGTATTACACGGTCTGGAATCTGGTAGTTGAGTTTGTTGGGGATGAACCACCACCAATAACCAGTATTAGAGCTCTAAAAAAGAATTTTGCTTGAAAAATTAAAAAATATTTTCACCAAGTATTTGTGTTATGAATCCAATATTTTCTTGAATTCTTGAATCATGAATATCACTTAATTGAATGTAGGAATGTTAGAATGAGTGAAACAATTTCACATTTAGTTTTAGAGACATTCTGTTAGAGTTTGTTGACTACTTGACCAAGTTAGTAGGCTTGTTGGGATCCTGAACTTTGGGAAAAAAATTTGGCGAAACTCGACAAGGAAACTTTATTTCCCAACATTTTTGAAAAAAATTAATATTAAAAGGTTACAATTAAGAACTCTCTATCAACATGGCATATTTAATGTTCATTAATAATGTTATTAATTTACTGAAGTTAAATAAACCATATCTTCCTTTAACTAGAGATGTACCCACAATTTAAGCTTCTTTTATGTTAGGTGACCTGGTGGTCTAGGGGTAAGGTATTCTGTGCTGGGGGTCCGGTGTTCAATCCTCGGTCCCGGCACAGATTTATCTGATTGCCAAACCCTTCCTTCACCTCTGACAAGACTTGTATTAATCACAACTTGTGAATGTGAGGAATGCTAGGCCTCCATCATGGTTCGGATTCCACGTTAAACTGTAGGTCCTCCATTTCATCTCACAATCACCCTACCATCACACATTAGCATAAGTGCATATAGCCCGAACGGGTAGAAAGACGCTGTGCTAATAATGATAATTCTTTTATGTTACAGCTACGCACCAAATCAACAAAATTGAGCACCACAATCACGCTAGGCTACTTGGTGGTAATATTTCTCCCTGAATATATTTAAAGAAGGAAAACATATGTTTGGTGAAAAATAGTGATAAAAGTGGCTTTTAAATATCAAACTATGCACGAGATACTCCTTCGCCCCATTTGCATCAAACCACATCTATTACATTGATATTATTTGGAAGAAGGTACAGGAAAGGTGGATGAAACATAAAAGTGATGAATACAATATGGCTTTTACAATGAAACGAAGAACACAGTTCACACTTTACACTGTACACTGCTGCCAATAGACAAAGAGGTAATGGTTGCCTCTTAAAGAAAATTGATCGCTACCCCTCAATCTGCCGACCTAGGAACTCATCAGGGAGGAGTGTGAAACCCGCAACACAACTTCCTAAAATAGAGGGAACCAAATAACACAGAAGGGAGAAAAGGAAATTGGTAAAGAATGATAGGACACTTCGACAGGAACATGTAAAAGTAATAACATTAAGGCCATTCGACGAGCAAGTGTCTCTGAGAATGAGAAATATCTTGTAAGGCTATAAACTTTTGGTGGTGGTTGTAACATAGGGTAGCAATAGGGGGGCAACTGTAGGTCAGCAGACAACACCGACCCACTGTGCTAGAACTCAATACTTGTTTGTAAATACCTTCGGAAGGAACTGCCGCTTCTCTTCCATTCATTTACCAACACTTTAAATGTTCTTTTTTTTAACGTGTTACTCTGTAATTTCTGCACCCAATATTAACCATGATCAGACTCTATCTTGGGGCGTTGGGACTCCAATTACATTTAAAATAATCTACTTAATATGAAGTGTGTTGAAAATTATTGATAATATTGAAAACCTTATTAAAAAACAGGGTTCCTACACGTCCTGGAAAACCTGGAATTTTAAAATGTTTCTCCCAGGCCTGGAAAGCTTATGGAATTTCTCATTTTTCCTATCTTTTCCTGAGATTTTCTAGGTTTCTTAGAAATTCCTTTGTCCATTTTTTTAAACACATTGCCTTATACATACATAATCATGCCATTCCCTTACGGGGTAGGCAATAAACTGTGAATATAGCTCAAAAAACTTCATACTTAATCCATCCTCACTAACTTTCTCCACACTTCCCTATCCTTGCATATTCCCTTCCCTTCAACAACATCTATACATCCTCACTAACTTTCTCCACACTTCCCTATTCTTGCATATATCCTTTGCTTCAACAACATCTATACATCCTCACTAACTTTCTCCACACTTCCCTATTCTTGCATATATCCTTTGCTTCAACAACATCCATACACTGAGTCATACATGCTCTTTTATGCTTAAAGCTCTTAATGTTTCTCTTTTTCACACATTAATCCACAACATTTAGCCACATTTTACATGGCCAATCCCATCCTTTTGATCCACACACTCTACCTTCATGTTTGCTTCTTCATTCGATCCACACTTATCCTCTGAACATGTCCAAACCAACATAAGATGCTTCTCTCTCATTGTCTTATTGGATTCCCTTTCAAAACACTCCTTCAGCACCCACTCATTACTCACTGTTCATACAAGTTTTTCCACATATATTTCTTAGATATCTCACACCTTACTCTTGTGCTTTGACTGACAAACTCACACTTCACATCCATGAAACAATGTTGGTGTGAACACACTTTTATATACTGCCTTCTTTGACTCTTGATACTACTTCATTCTTTGCAATAGTCCACATACATACAACTACTCTCTGAGATGTATTCACCCATCTGTCAATTTCACCATCCATCGTTTCACTTTTACAGAACATTCTGACCAAATACACAAGATCATTCACTTTTTATAACAGTTTTCCATTTATACTAAGTTGACAATCATTTCTTGATCTGTCCTTATCACATATCAATACCGTAGTTTTGGAGACATTTATACGAAGATGCATTATGCAAATCACTTTCATTCTCAGCCATTAATATGGCATCATCTGCATACAACAGCACTTTTACATTCACACTGTCCAATTGCACATACACCACGTCCTCACAAGCATCCCTCTTACATACATTAAACAACCATGGAGACATAACAAAACCTTGTATAACACCCTGTTCAATGTAAAAACATTCGCTCAAAGCTCCATCCACCTTAACGCACGCTTTATTTCCATCATATACAGCCATAATTCCATTTGCTAACCATACATCCACACCATACTCTCTCAGAACATTCCATAATATACTCCTATTGACCCGATTGTACGCTTTTTTTAAACATGACAGTAAATAATTATTGTAAAAATTAGATAACCTTTATTATATTTGTACCCAAGAAATTAAAAGTAACTAAAACATAATTAATATAATGGCTATTTGCAAGTGATATATTTATTTATTTGTGATATTTAACACCCACTTTCTAAACTGACTGATTATATCTGCACACAACCTATAAACTAACTTATATCTAGAACAAACACAACATCCAGACCCTGACCTTTGAACTCATCACCCCACATTTCAGACATAATTATTTGCAAGTAAGGTTATGTTATGTTTTCATTATTTAAATAACTCATTGTGTCATGGAATACATCTAAAAACATTACAAAAGGTGTGGAAAGGTTCAGGCTTATGGGAGTTAGGTGCCTGCATAAAAAAAGATATATATTTAAATATTATTATTATTATCATTATCATTATCATTATCATTATTAGCACCGCGTCTTACTACCCGTTCGGGTTATACGCACTTACGCTAATGTGTAATGGTAGGGTGATTGTGAGATGAAATGGAGGACCTACAGTTTAACGTGGAATCCGAACCACGGTGGAGGCCTGGAATTCCTCACATTCACAAGTTGTGATTAATACACGTCTTGTCACAGGTGAAGGAAGGGTTTGGCAATCAGATAAATCTGTGCCGGGACCGAGGATTGAACCCCGGACCCCCAGCACAGAAGTCTTAACACCTTACCCCTAGACCACCAGGTCACCTATATTTAAATAAAAGAAACTATATTATACTGATGTGTATTTTGACAAGATTACTTTATACACTTGTCTTGGAGGAATTGTAGAAAATCCTTGAAAAGTCCTTGAAATGTGCTAGAAAAAATTTCATGATTTGTTTAGGAACCTTATAAAAGATGTGTTTGGACAAACATTTGTTTGAATAACTAAGCACTTTTTTTTAGAATAGTTAAAAGTTTCAACTGACTAAAGGTGCCTTATTTATTAGGCCAACTTTTTGCTTTTATTACAATAATTAACATCCACATCGTTGGTCCAGTAGATCAACGAATCCGTCTCTACTATCTGGCTTACAGGCTAAGAAATTGCAACATGGCTGAATATATTGAGGTGACATTCCTATTTATGACTACTAGTAGCTTAGTTCCTGGAACATCCAACATTATTAAATAATGAACCGTCACTAGGGTTGGTGTAACTCATTATGTCACCTCCATAGACTTCCTCCCATACCAAATTATAGAAAATCCTCAGTAATATTTTTTGTGCTAAGATTATTCATAAATTGTAATTCACATATATCACTGAACGTAATAGCAATAGTAATGACATTAACAACTCACAAAATTAAAATTAAATATTACATTTATATGATTTCATGTGGTTAAAATGAAAATTCAGTAAGCAAACAATATCATTCGAAGTAAATATATGTAAGACATAGTTCTTTTATAGAAATTATGTCCATTTTAACACTAAACTTTGGGCCAGTTTCATAGTCAAACTTAGCATGCCTAAAGTGAGAGTCGATACTAAATACAGGACGACACCTACCTAGACCAAAATGGAATGGGCCAGTTTCATATGTGAAACTGGCCCATTCCATTCAATTTCAGGTAGGTGACGTCCTGTATTTATTATAGCGCCGCACTTGAGGCGTACTAAATCTGACTATGAAACTGGGCCTTTACCATAACATTAGATACATTAATGGATTAGGTTGCATATGTAAATATTAGAGATGGGCCACTCGAATCTTTGAACCCACCAAATCCTGACAAGTATTCAAGATTCAAGGATTCGGAGTTTTACTAGATTTGATGATCGAATCTTTCACCTCATAAACAAAGCATAATATTTCGAATTCCAAAATTACTTAGTTAGACCTACTTGAAAAGCACAACTTAATCTGTAATCTTTATTTTGTCTGACAAAAGAGATTAGCATAAATAAAATATTTGTTAGGTGTTGAAAATCTTATGTGTCTACTACCCTTCCCTCCCACACCTATGGGAAACTTGGACTCGACCGTTTCAGCACATGCTCACTTCTAAAACTTTCACCCCACGAACAATCCTGTAAATATTTTAATGAACACATTAAAACTCTTCAAAAACAGAAAATCAAAACTAGAATTGCAAATAAACTCAAAATAAATAAAATAAATTACAGCTTTTATTTAACAGAAATAGGAACACATTACACATGATACAAAGTAAGCCGCCATTACACACGATACAAAGTCGGCTGCCATGACGTATATTATGTTTACTCGCGAGAGTGATGATTAAAATAAAGATACTGTTAATTCTTACTACCCAACTGGTTTTAATTACCTACAACTGTGCAAAGAACCCCAATTTATTGCATACAATCCTTAAGTTAGATATTTTATTGTGTTTCATGAAAAATAAAAACTGTCAACAGTCAGACACCGATAAAGCTGTTTATGTATGCCTACCGGCCTACGTATTGTATATCGATTGTTTGTTTAGAATCAATTCAGGTAATCTGATCACTTAGTAACCGCTCTCGAGTTTTAAGCATCAAATAATGACTTGCTAACTCATAATTTATTTTTAAATTGATTTTAACTAAGAGTTTATTATTTTTTTAAATATGTTATTGAAGTAATTGTAAAAATATTCAAACATAGTCCTGCTTTATAAAATGGAAATGAACATATTGGAGTCGAACATATGTCTGTGTTTTAAAAAGAATGTATTCTCAGAAATCGATATATCTCAAGAATTGAGTATATTTCTGGTTTTCTACGCGAAGATAGATAATGGATATATAAGAAAATAATAATAAAACATACTTAGGCATTATTGAGTTCACTATTTCCAATGCATGTTTAATTGTTAGGCATGTTGTTTTAGTCTATATTAAAAATATCTGTTTGTATTTATATTTTTGCTTTCTTATTAAAATAAATTATAATCCTTCACTGATAATTAAAGTTGATCAAAGGATAACTAGGCTTAATCTGTTTATTTCCCTTTTTTTTATTTTTTTTTTTTTTTTTTTTTA
>CABFWB010008522.1:0-14223 GCA_902151455.1 Timema bartmani
TTATTATTATTATTATTATTATTATTATTATTATTATTATTATAAGCAGCACCGCGTCTTACTACCTGTTCGGGTTATACACACTTACGCTAATGTGTAATAGTAGGGTGATTGTGAGATGAAATGGAGGATCTACAGTTTAACGTGGAATCCGAACCACAAGTTGTGATTAGTACATGTCTTGTCAGAGGTGAAGGAAGAGATTGGCAATCAGATAAATCTGTGCCGGGACCAAGGATTGATCCCCAGACCCCCAGCACAGAAGTATTACACCTTACTCCTAGACCACCAGGTCACCCAGCAAAGTTAAAAGAAATATATATTTGTGTATAGCTTGAAAACTTTTGGTTTTCAGAAAAATATATTTCAAGTAAAAAATGTTTATTATAAATAGATCCACATGTATGCAATGATGAGTAATTTTATATCTCAGACTTACGGAGATAAAATTAAAAATTAGAATTTATGAATCAGACCGGAACCCTTAGTCATTTTGACGAAAAGTTGAGAGTAGCCATTTGGTTTGTAATATTGATTAGAAATGAAATGTAATCAAAATTGTTAAAGCCAATTTTGATAAAATCGATTTTTTTTCTCTTTCTGCCCTTAAGGAAACTACCCTTAATTTTATGGTTGGATATCAAATTCCAAAAATTCCTCGGGGTAAGCCTATGAAAACCCCATATTCCAAGTTTGAGCCCAATCAGAAAAATATTTTAGGCTCTAGCCCGAGGTACAGACTGACAAGACAGACAGCATTGAGAAAACCACTTTTTAGGGTTTGGGGGGCTCATGAGACATCGACATCCATCAAAATCTCGAGTTCATTTTTTTGACAATCACAAAACTGTAAGGTAGCGAGAAAGTAAATATATTGATATTGGGTCCCCGTGGGTCAATACTTCGGATTAAAATGTCGACTTTGGGTTTAAAATTTTTGACATTTTATTAGGGGTTGCACATCTATGGTTATTGCATTGCTATTAAATTCCTCATCTATAAATTTTGACCAATAAAATAGGTAAATATTGACTATTGAATCTAAAATGATAAGAACTAGATTATTGTTGTACAAACATTCCTTCTAAGAGGTTGAAAGAAAGAGAACATAAACTTTACGAGAGACTTACTCATTTCTTACTCTATGGCATTAGAGAATTATTGCGTTAAAACTTAAGTAGTATCGCTTTACAACTAAAGCTCACAAAATTGTATTAATATATTTGCCAATATCTCAGAAACTGTTGGTTTTATAAAAATACATTTCATATAAAAGTTTTTATTTTTAATAGTACTACAATTTTGCAATGATAAGTTATTTAGTATCTCACCCGCCTCGGTGGCGTAGTTAGCTAACGCGCTAGTCGTGTTGAGCTTGACTGCTGAGGACAGGGAGATCGAGGTTCGAATCTCAGTCGGGTGAACTGGGAGTGTTTTTTTCTAAATGGTTTTCCACTCTCCGTCCAAGCAAATGCGGGTTCACTTCCTCTATATTCAACCTTCCCAATTCCTAACCCACTAGCGTAAATCGTACTTAAGCGTATAACCTGAACGGGTAGTAAGACGTGTTAAATAAATAAAATAAAAAAATTTTGTATCTCAAATAGATGCGGAGATATAGAAATTTCAGCTTCTGTAAAGTACCTTAAAAGTAATTTTTATGGGAAAACTATAGTTGTCATTTTGTTTGTAATGTTAAACAATGTCTGGATACAAAACTTAATAAAAATCATTAGAGCAGATTTTGAGAGAATCGATTTTATCTCTTTTTGCTCTAAAGTAAACTACCCTTAATTTTAGGATTAGATATCTAATTCCAAAAATACCTCGGTGGGACTTTATGAAAACCCTAGATACCAAGTTCAAACCTGAACTATAAAATGGTTTTAGCTCTAGGCCGAGATACAGCGAGACGGCATTACTAAAACCACTTTTTCAGTTTCAGGGGTCATGAAACGTCAACATTTATCAAAATCTTGAATTCAGTTTTTTTGATGATCATAATACTTCTCTGTTTGAGGGGTCAAGAGAAAATAAAAATAAAAGTCAAGTCTTACATTACATTTGTACATAAGTTATTGCATGAAGGAAATGTTTCTTGGATTTGTCAGTGTGTGTCATCTTGGGTGGTGGTGTTTTTTGTTTTTTTTGTAAATTGACATAATTCAAAATAGCAACAGTAAGAGACAATGTTCTCTTATATCTCAGCAACAACACTTACTATGACCATAAATCTTTGGTCTAACTCCACTAAATCACCGGATTGAATATTCCACCAGGAATGAAACAAAACTTATAATTTTTATCTTAGCAAACTGTAATTGATTGACAACTGTCAACTACTGGGTTTAATAAAGCGCTAACAGGGGGAAATAATGTAAATTACACTCACTTATAGAAGTGTCATAACTTTATTAATTTGTACCATATAGTTATGATACAATCAATTTTGATAAGATAAATACTTATGCAATTATAGAATTGGCAGCGAGGCGCAACTACCTTCCACTGAAAAACCTCAAATATTGTTAAGAATATAGAGGGCCCATCTTTACTAATATAGTTTTTTCAATCTTGACCAGAAAAAAAGAATGCATATTTTCAAAACCTTTCTTGCTACCAGAATCCTACAATAAAGTCGCTAAATTAATGCAGTTTGGGCAATCCTTGGAAATTTTTACACAATATAATTTTGTTCTGCCATTTTTAAATACAAATTACAAAATGTATATTTGTCTTATTCAACAACACTATCATCTAAGACATGTTACCCAACCTTATTCGACCCAACGCCCCCCTCAGATTAAGTATATGCCACTGCTTCCTACTCTTCCCTTAAAATATAAGCAATGCATAATAGGTATTTTCATAGATTAATTATTAATGATCGTTTTTACCATACCATTTTATTACAATTACATTACACATTGTATTCTTATTATGATTTATTAATATACACAATTTTAGAAAAGTAAATAAAATTATATTAATTATAATACAATAGTGTGAGCCTTGAGTTTAACGAGTTTTGGCTAACTACATAATATTTGGAACATTCTTGGATGGTAATGGTCTTAAGTCACCGCGACTAACAATATCTAAACAGTTTCGATTTTTCACTATTATACAATTCACTGTACTAAATCCTTGTTCAACGAGATAAGACGATGGAAAGGCAAAACAAAGAATGTTTGCGTTTCTCCATAGAGCAGGAAACAAAGTTGAATCTGATTTTTTATTTCTAAGCAAAGTCGAAGTTTTGTACACTCCTACTGAACTTTATAAGCTGTGCACCTACTTTTAACGTTCCATGTAGATCAATAAATCCATAAAATACATGCAAGAAACAAAATGCAGATACAGGTGTTGGTTATTATTTCACAAGCAAAAACTAATAATTAAGACCACACATTTTGAACCAATAGAATTCACTGTGTTACTTTATAGTCCTTTTGCATTTTTCTTGAATGGCTTGTGCATTAATTATGTGCAATCCAGTTTTATTGTATATGAGGCACATCAACTAAGATCCAATTTGAAGTGGAGCCAGGTAAAAAACCAAGACTTTTTTGGGGATCATTATCTACTACTTATAAAACAAAGTGTCGGTCTGTTTGTCTATTGGATGAGATTTATTGCACCTAAGAAGGAAAAACCAACCTTCTTGGTAATAATAATTTTATTTAAACATCGGTAATGATACAGCGAAATTTTAATGTTCACAAGTATAAACTACAATAAACAGCTCTTCTGAGCAGAAGAAAGTAAACATTGTACACAATCTGCCATTAGGGCAAAGTCGTGTCTACATTGAGCCAAGTGCACATTTTCAGTGTTACAGCGGCTAGCAGAAACTTGGAAAACATTATCGTATATCATGAACAAATAAGAGATCATAACGACCATAAGTGAACAGTCTCCTATAGTTCATGTGTGCAGCGCAAATAAGACATTATAATAACCACACGTGAACTGTGTCCCAATGGCAATAGCATGTATCGCACCTAACACATTATAATAACCACATGTGAACTGTCTCCCAATAGTAATAGCCTGAAGTGCAACTAAGACATAATAATAATCACATGCTAACTGTGCCTTACTTGCAATAGCGTGAAGCGCGACTAAGACGATATTCACCTAGAGTGGCCTCCATAGCCATCTAGACTCAGTGTAAAAGGTAATACATTCTTGATTGTGGGATTAGCAACCAATAGGAACAGGACAGGACAGAGGTGCGGGTGACGAGAACATGACTAGTGCTGTTGAACCAAACTACTGACGGACAAGAACTCCATGAAATCATATTAGTCTATGAATATCTTCTGCCGCGTTAGTATGTTTTTGTTGTTGCACAAACACATAGTCACTTCTAGTAGCAGACTCGGTTAAATTGTCTGTGGTCCGTGATTCAGGAACCCAATGAAGTCCTTTTGAATGGTGTTTCGTAGTGTTTATTACATTATGAAACTGCTTAACTGATAGCAACGCAATACATTTTTACCGGGAAGGTTTTAGGCTATTGATCAAACGAATTAAGTCAAATAAATTGTTGTTTTTCAAAGATTTTGTCTTAAAAGTTGTGATCAATTATGAATTCTCCTATTAAATGAGGAATTCATTTATTTTAAAGTCAATACAACTGTTTTATATACAATTTGGAGTGGCAAAAGCGAGGACTGCCACACATGCAGCTACCGTTATGACTTCAGGAAAAAATCAGACCCGATATAGATTCGGTGATAAGTTAAGAGATTCCAGATTCAAACATCGACACATAACTGCATGCAAGTGCAACTAAACATATGATACACAGCCCATACAGACTTTTGAATCAATCATTTCCATGAATGCACAAAACTTATCAAAAGAGCTTTCAAAGAGCTATGACGATGGGCATGGCAGATATTCCAAATACCGTAGCTGACGATGGAAGGCGCTAAACCACAATCCGTTCTTGAGTGTTGGAGATAGGCAATTGTTGGGTGGTCCAAAAAAATCCCATCTTGTTGAGTGTGTTTGATACCCAAATTAATGTGGAACTGTACAGTTTCAGCAATTCCATT
Organism: Timema bartmani; assembly: GCA_902151455.1. NCBI lineage: Eukaryota > Metazoa > Arthropoda > Insecta > Phasmatodea > Timematidae > Timema > Timema bartmani. The sequence continues at coordinate 5,067 of CABFWB010008522.1, forward strand.
AAGTATGTATCTAAGTAAATCAATAAGGATAGTGATCATTTGACATTTAGTATTAACTTGACCAATGAGGTGTAGCAATTTCAGTTGAGATTATTCAGGATGTTATACATTAAGCTGTTTTTCACATGACGGATCTTCTCACACTTTGGCTTGCCCACAGGGAAAACATGTCGGAAGATATTGAACATAGAATCAGAACAGATCAATCAGTATACAATTTGGACTTCCTTGAAGATATTTTTAGTGCAGGGTAAAAGGAACCCAACCAAATTATAAGGTATCTCTCGGACAAGAGCTTAAAGTACTTGGGTCTTCTTCTATCCGACAATTTGTATGAATTTATATTTTAGAGAGATTATTTGAGAGAGACAAATGACCGGCCATTTCTACTACAAACTTTGAATATAAACAAGCCTCTATTGAACACAAGACAACCTACCATATACATAAAGGTATTATAGTGTGTTTGAGATCCAATAGGAAAAGTGTTCTTTTAAGATGTGCCCGAAGGTAAAGGAAATACATTTATGATTAATTTTTTCTTTACTAAGCTCGGGTTAGAGAGATGGGTTGCCTTTGCAGTGGCTTCATTGGGTATAGCCGCTACTTTGTTAAAAGGGGGAAGAACAGCGAATGCAACATTTAAATTACCTTTGCATTTTTCTAACAACCAAATTGCCCTGTGCAACATGTTAAAGCTAAGTTTCACATCAAAATTACTGCAAAAATGATCTCTTATATTACGAAATGAGAGTACAATGTCACATAAGACCTCATTTGAAGATATAGATAAAACTCTTGAGATCTCAGGAGCGACAATTTACTCAAAGGAGACGTCCATAAACTCTATCGGTAACTCCAGGAGCCACTAGAGCTGAAAAGATCCTACAAATTCCCAGACGATGTGAAACTTTCCCTGTCAACCAACATGGGTATACACCTGTATGAAGACAAAAACTTGTTTTTTTTTAAATATATTTATGAAACTCAGCAATGGAATCTTTGCAGAGCAAGAAAGCAAGGTGCTCTTGAATAGCTCCCAGATATGAGTTGTGGTCAAGGCTATCCAGGAATTAGTCTATTTTATTTATCCCAATATACGTCTTCTGCAAAACAAGCCTCTTTTGTGATTACAGGAGCAAGCTATTCTATCTCAAAAAATGAATAGGCTAGTAAAATTAACGATTATTTTAGACCAGTTCGAAGCGCCATCACACAATTACATGTCCATAGGCACTACCACCCGCCTCTGTGGCATAGTTGGCTAATGCGCTAGTCGTGTTGAACTCGACTGCCGAGGACGGGGAGATCGAGGTTCGAATCTCTATCAGGTGAACTGGGGGTGGTTTTTCCTAAATGGTTTTCCACTCTCCCTCCACGCAAATGCGGGTTCACTTTCTCTAAATTCAACCTTCCCCATTCTTAATCCATTAGCGTAATTAGTACTTAAGCGTATAACCCGAACGGGTAGTAAGACACGGTGCTAAATAATAATAAATAATAACATAGGCACTACCCTGTCTAATTTTGTAATTTCTTTAGTCCATTCAATTTACTCAACCATACTCTTCAATTAAAATTTGAGCAAAGAGTCTACAAAACTTTATCATAGAGGCGACTGTCATGAAAGGTTGCACTAAGGGAGAATGGGTCTTGATACCAAGAATATCCATGATGCCATCAGACCTGCCCTTCCAGTTTAAATGCATGTAATTTTCTACCATGGTTTGCCATGTGATGACCATCAACACAGCGCAAGGACAAACCATGAAGGTGGCAGGCGTTGATCTCCGCAACAAGTGTTTCTCATATGGACCACTTCTCACATGGACAACTTTATGTGGTGTGCTCCCATGATAGTTCTAGCAGCAAACTGTAAATGCTCGGTCCTGATAATAAATACTGGTAGTTCTCGTATAACGCATATTTTTACCATGATCTGGATATTATGCACAATCACCGAAATAGGGATAATGTTTTTCAATGATGCAGTCCCGAGATGGTTATTATGTGATTCCTGAAAGCAACCCACTGTGATTCTCTGCATTTATTGTATTGTTATCTCACCACTGCTGCTGCATAGATCACGTGGGCGAGTATTGGTTTCTGTGATTCCCTGAATTAGTACCTTGTTTCACCACCACTAGTGCTGTAATCGTAAATAGTCTACACAATTGTTTTACTATTTACAGAATATTCTACTTTATGTGATCAAGGTATGTATTGTTTCTGTATTTTGATTATAATTAAAATTGTTTCAGCATTATTGTTTATAAACTCCCAGTTGTAGATTATATATAACGAAAATGAACTATAAAATATATCAAAATATGAATGGAAAGTGATTTTTGTTAAGTCTGGCCATTTCTACTATGCCCTAAACTTTCTTTTTCTATTTAACTAATGTTTTCTATAGCAAGATGTTTTTCCAGAACGCAACTACCACGTTGTAGGAGAACTTCCTGGATGTTAATGAACATTATATTATACCAGTGCTGAATTTTAAAAAAAGTCAACTTTGTGTAAATACCTATACAATTTTATTTGGAATGTAATACAAACTTAATTTAGGGATTGAATGTACACATTCTAAACACAATACTATTTATTTTAACACACTGATCAACCCAAAAACTGTGAATTTAACTAAAACAACTAACCGAGGCCTGAAATAGCAATTACCTTTAATGTAGGAGTGAAAGGAACATGAGTTGAGGGCCGTATTTTTTTCAGTTTTTATAGAAAAATATTTTATTGGCCAAAATAAATCAAATATTTCTCCAGTAGAAACATAATTTAATTTTCTTCACATTATAGTGATATTGTATTTATTCTGCCGCGTGATGGGTGCCAATTTAAAACAATAACGTATTTATTGTGATATAATTGGTGCCCATCGCGCGGCAGAATAAATACAATTTATGGTGATATGAAGATTAATGCCCTACGATTAGGAGTCAATTTATGGCGATGTGGTATTTATAATGTGATATTGTGCCGCGCGATGGGCGCCAATTTATGGTGCTTCGGATTGTTTATCCCGCGATTGCACTTATTAAGATGATACGGTTTAATATTGGTATTTATAGCCCCGCGATTGAGCGCCAATTAAAAGTATTACCGTTTACTTAGCTGATATTTGCCCCATGATCGAGCACTAATTAAGGCAGTACGGATTGTAATCATGATAATACCCTGTGGTGAACACTATCTATAACTATATTAAGTAAACAAGACTTTTGATGTTGCACACGATTTATTAAGATGATTTAATCTTCTGCACTGAAGATATAATATTTAATGATACAGTCTTTGATGAACTACAGATTATTTTTCTGTGTACTCTATGCATTTAAGTTAGTGGCACTCTCTGTGTGTTCATAAGCACAAGTGGTTTATTTATTACCTACCCCTTGCCTCTTAGGCCCCTTGTCAACAGTGTCAAAACAAACTAATAGAAAGACTTCTGGGAATACGATGTTGTGAAGGCTTCCTATTGGGTATCATTACAACATGTCGATATCATCCTAGAATTTAATGACAACATTTTCCTCTTCATTTAAAAAGTTTCTCATCTAATGTTGCTATGTTCACGGCAGATATTCAACAATTGTTGATATCACAACACAAAGAAAATTAAACTGTTTCTACTGGAGCTAAATTTAATTTATTTTGACCAAAAAAAAGTGTTGCTATAAAAACTGCAAAAACACTGTACTTTCCTCGTGACTCCACCTTAATTGGGTAGTAGTACTAAACCTAAATAATATTTACTTCAATACCATATTTATAATACAACTAAAGTTATTGTATTTACATTTTAAAAAAAGTTTGGGTTATAATATTAACATACTTGTGCATCATTAACAGTGTATATAGTAGAATATATTATGCCAACTTTAATCTACATTGACATTTTTTATAAACAACTAGCTATTATTGTGATTGCTTTACAAGAGGTCTTAGATATGAACCTAAATACTCATAAACTTTGGGCCAAATTTCATCTGTTTCGGTGCCATGAAAGTCTTTCAAAATGCCAGCTTCTCTGAAAAGATCAAAAAGTGGTTGAGCAGTTTGTGAATAGTTTTCTAGGCGTTTCTTGACAGCTTCTGGTCGATCATCTGGCCTCTGGATGAGCTGCTCACCAGTGATATCATCCACACCCTAAAAAAAAGGTATATATACCATCATCTTCTTACGTCAACAACCTGAAGAGTGGTTTGATGTGATTTCTATACATCTAGAGCTCTTCAGCTGGTTAGTGTTACCTGCACAAACTGGTAGATATACCATGTTCTAGAGGAACTCAGGAAGTGTGGTGGTTCCCAGTCGCTCATAGAAATTCAGTGAGGAAGATAAGTTCGAAAGGCCTACTAATTCTCCCTGGAAAGGTATTTCCCATACCTTCTCGGGTTCTTTTACATGCCACGATCAACATGGGACCGACGGCTTTACTTCCCCTCCAAAGGAAGTTGTGCTATGGATTTTTATCGCTCAAGAATAATCCGTCAACCTTGGCTGGGTTTGAATCAACGAACATTGGGTCTTGAGTCAAGTTCTCTCTCTCTCTCTCTCTATATATATATATATATATATATAGACTAGCGTTGAAGTGATAACACTCATCTGCTACTTACCTGAGGTCAGTTTGATTTGCATAAAGTGTGTAATCAATAGAATATTTCCTTGACATTGGATGATAATGTATTACTTAAAGCCCATTTCGTAACTAGACTAGCAAAATAAATGGTTTGCTAAAAGGCTTGGATCTCTTGGCGAAATTAATTACAATAAACTACAGACACTTTACCCAATTACTAAGTTACCACCTAAATAATGTCAGAATGAAATTTCTAGGATCTAGATACATCAACAATGGAAATAGCATAGTTGTTGGATTTNCCTTGTTTTTGTGTGGTCAATCTTCCCTCAAATATAAGACAAGTTTGGCAGAGCTGGTTAGTCAAGGTTGCCAGTAGCTCCTTCTTACCCCAGCACACCATCTTCGTACATAGTTTAAAACAAGAATATTTGGCAACAGTTAACCGAGAGAGAGTGAAGAAAAATCTTTTTTATATGAGAGCTGCAGTTCCCTAAGCGGGGATACAGGTTGTACGTGTTCAAGTTAGCTGCAAACATTGATATTGACATTAATTTATTTTTTCACTTAGGCATGACCAAATTTGAAGCAATTTATTAGATAAATTTTGTACAAAATCATTATACTTTTGCTATAAAACACTTTAACACAACATCTAACAAGAAATAGGCACATTATATACTTTCCACATAACAATGTTTATCCCTACTCTAACTTCAATTCAGCTTCAGGAACGTTTCATTTATTTGATTCAACTTTGCTTTAGATTGAAAACGTAAATTCGCACAGCCCTAATAAGGTTCCAGTTTATGGTAGCCTCTTAAAAATACTATACAAACATCCAAAGTTAGCAAATGTTGGTTTTTAAAAATTTTAGCATTCTATTACTGTCTTACTACCCGTTCGGGTTATACGCACTTACGCTAATGTGCGATGGTAGGGTGATTGTGAGATGAAATGGAGGACCTACAGTTTAACGTGTGATCCGAACCACGGTGGAGGCCTGGTATTCCCCACATTCACAAGTTGTGATTAATACACGTCTTGTCAGAGGTGAAGGAAGGGTTTGGCAATCAGATAAATCCGTGCCGGGACCGAGGATTGAACCCCGGACCCCAGCACAGAAGTCCAACACCTTACCCCTAGACCACCAGGTCACGTCTTTAGCATTATAAATGTTATGCTAACATCATAAAACTAATTATAAATGGCAACAATTTTTAATGCAAAATATTTGTTTTACCTGCACTTTTGGTGCATTGAAAGTGGAATTATAGACTCTGCCACTTTGGAGGTGGATCCATCTGCCTTGAACTCTGTCCAAAATGACATCATAAGGCACAACCAGATTTATCACTACATTTATATGTTCTTTTTTTAAAAGTTGTTCACCTTGAAACTTGGTCCTTGGAAAACCTAAAATATGATTTAACATTTTAGTCTATAATTTAAACTAAATTTTGACAGTCCTTTTAAAATGTTGACAAATGAATGTGGTTACAATAATATTTTGTTAAAATATAAATAATATAAAGAAAGTAGGCTGGTTGGCAAAGAAACTATTGAGATCCATAAGTGATTGCCAAAAGATAAATAGAAAAAACAAAGGTTGGTTACATACAGTATAGTTTCCATGGGAAGAGACTTATCTGACAGCAAGAAAATCTATTACTGTAGATCTACTTTCATGTATTTATACTTCAAGCCATGTTATCTGCAGCTATCACTTTTGATAGATATTATCAATAAAGTGAAACTTACCTTAACCCATTCCCTGTTGCGAGCGTTGAACAAAGTCTTTGTTTGGTCAAACATTCCCTGGCGTAGGCGTGAATCAACATTTCATTGCAATAAATTATTGTAATGCCATCTATCAATGAGCCATTGTACTTTTAGCCAGTCTGAATACTTCATATTGAAGCTAATAGTTGAGGCTATCAGTTCAATGCTATACTATGACTATGAATAAAGCAATAAATGAGATAATAAGAGAGTAGCGAAAATATGTGTCGAATAAAAGTATACAAGTATAAAAATGGCTGCCAAGTCTGCGTAGATCGCTGTGCTAAACATATGCCAGGGAATGGGTTAATGGACACCTCTGAATATCGGATTCTTCTTTATAACGAACAGTTTAAATTTCCCCAATAAATAATGGGCTCTTATGGTAAAACTTCCCAATGGCAGACTTTCTCAGTAATGGAAACGGAAGCTTCTAGAGACGCATATTTATGCATAACAATCTCTAAATATCAGGCAAAAAAAATTTATATTTACTTATATATTTATAGTATTTGATGTAGAAATGTCTGGAATGCCAATGTCTTATGTAAAGCCTTCACCCTCTGGGGAAATCTTATAAAATAGCCTATGTAGTATTAACTAAGGTACTTCAAGGTCATACCTCCCACCCCTTCAGAGTCATTAGCGGAAGGATGTTCCAGCATATGTCTATGATTGTGTGGGCATATACATTACAGAAGGCCTACTGTTAACATGTCATTTCATTTACATATTGTTCTGTGTATTATGCAATTTATACACTAAGATATATACAGTATACATTCATTACCGTACTTAGTCTTAAATTATTATGCAAATAATACTTCACAATGCAATAATAGATTGTAGTAGTTAATATTCAAAGTATATAGGGTATATATGGATTAAATTGTGTTCAAGAAGTATGAGTTTTAAAAAAAAAATAGTTTTACAAATAACAGACACATCTTAATAACAGACTTTTTTCAACCCGGAAGGTGTCTTCTATTAAGATATTTCACTGTATCTATAAAATAACACTAATTATATAGTATATTGTTATCATCGTTGAGTGCAAAAATAAAGTTTGTACATTATAAGATTCTTCCTAATAAAACCCTACGGGTAAAGGTCTCTGAAACTGAGTGTGGAGTGTAACAATGTGACAAGTCGATTCTCAACCACATCATTCAGTGATGTGTTCACACCAAGTGTGTTGTTGCACCAGTATGCTTTATATATATATATATATATATAAGCATACTGGTGCACTTACTACTTACTTAATAAAAAAAAAATATATATATATATCCTTTTTTTTTTAAGGTTTACTTAAGGTGCACTTTCTGAACCGACTGATTATATTACCACCCAAGAATCTATAAACAAGTGCGAAAGGGCCAACTAATTTTTCCGAGAAAGGTATTTTGATATACCTTCCAGCGTTCTATTCAGCATCTATCAGCGTCCAACATGGTACCGACAGTTTTACTTCCCCTCCGAAGTAAGCTGTGTTACATATTTTTATCACTCGAGAGAAACCCGTCAAGCTCAGCTGGGTTTGAACCCACAAACATCGGGTCCTGAGGCGAGCACTTTACCCCAAGAACACCGAGGTCGGCCAGTATGCTTATAGATTATGACATAAAATATATTTTTTTCTTCACAAAAAATAATGTATTGGAATGTCCATTGCACATGTCTGAAATTATAAATGTCTACAAATCAATGTATGCGATTTTTAAAAATCCCCCGATCTCCCTGTATCCACATTTCAGTCAATTGCGAGAATGATACCTTTTACCAGCGGTCAGCAACCAACGGACCGTAGGAAATATCCAGCCCGGTGACTGATTTTATCTGGCTCAAAAAAGATTAACAAACAAACGTGTTCATAAAAATAGACTAACAACTAATTACTATATGAGAAATATAAAGAAGACATTTTTTGCTCAATTTTTTTCCAAACTGGCGCACCAATATTTTCTTTTTTAATCCACACGGCCCAGCGATATCAACAGAGTTGCAGACCCATGCCTTAGACCATGCGGTCACCAAAGTGGGTGAAAGGAAATATAAATGTATAATAGTAGTGATTATTTCAGCAGAAGGATGAGATAGTCTACTAGAATATAAACTGCTCTCCCCCTTGGTAATGAGAGTAAAGTGTCTTAACCCGCATCCTTAAATTCTTATCATCCTGACATGTTTAGTGATTGAAGGCAAGTCTAATTTATCTTCACCAGTTTTCAAACTTCCACATATGCAGACACACTTCAAGACGGTATCAATATACATTTATCTCAATGAGATAAGTGTTTTAAAATACTTAGGTATTACAGCGATAAAAAACATATAACATATGTACACTCTGTTTACCATGAATGGTAGAAATCCTATACTTGCATGTTCCCAATATGAAGCAGTGTGTTAATTTGTCAAGATGCGACTGCTACCTTTCAGAATGAACAAAATGTACATTTGGTAACCCTATAAAATAATTTTATTTAATTTCATAATTTCTAAATTAACACTCACCATCCAAGAGCCAGTTGGCACTTGATAACTTGGATAATTCTTTTTCAACTAGCTTCAACATTAAATTATCAGGTACTAGCTGTCCCTTTTTAACAATTTCCTCAGCAATTTTTCCCAAGTCTGCAAATACAAAATTTTGGCACAATTAAAGCAATCCTCAGTCAAAATGTTTTTGAGTTTAACTATCAATATACCAATTTAATGCTACACAACTAGCAGTCAACTACTCCCCCCCCCCCCCCCCCCCCCCCCCCC
>CABFWB010008523.1:0-17444 GCA_902151455.1 Timema bartmani
TATGCATTCACTTATGTCGTGTGAACAGTATTTAGATAAAACTTGTATGTAACGGATGTGACCAAGATGTTGTACAATTTAAAGCAAAACATTTTGAATATGGCTAGTTAATTAACCTGTATGACAGCACACAGTCTAACTACAAAAACAAATGACTTAGATTATTACGTTCTAGTACTACCACATTTTATTGCCTCTAGGTTATATATTTCATTTTAAACAATTTTGTTATCATCACACTGATATTATATATTTATTATCTGACAAACTACTGTAGTTGGAAATAGGATTCATGCCCAGGTTCAGAAACTGGCTCAGAACCAGGCTCAGGATAAAGCTTAGGCTCAAGCTAATGCTCAGACTCATACCCAGACCACGACCCAGATCCAGACCCAGATCCAGACACAGACCTAGACGTAGACACAGACCCACACACAGACCCAGACCCAGATTTAAACCCAGGTTCAATCCTAGACTCAGAATCAGACTCCGACTGAGGTTCAGGCTCAGGCTCAAGCCCTGGCTCAATATCAGGCTCAGGCTCAAGCCCTGGCTCAAAATCAGTCTCAGGCTCAACCCCAGGCCCAGGCTCAGGCCAAGTCACAGATTCAGGAAGGGCTCAGAAACTGGCTCAGGGCCAGTCTCAGAACCAGGCTAAAGACAAGTCTCAGGCTAAGGCTATGGCTCAGGCCCAGCCTCAGGCACAGGCTCAGACTCCAGCCCAGGCTCAGAACCAGGCTCAAGCTCAGGCCAAGGCTCAGACTCAGGCCTAGTCTAAGAAACAGGCTCAGGGAGAGTCGCGGAACCAGGCTAAGAACCAGGCTCAGGTTCAGGCCCAGGCTCAGAACCAAGCTCAGGCCAGGCTCAGGCTTAGGCTCAGGTTCAGGACCAGGCTCAGGCCCAGGCTCAGGCCCAGGCTCATTCTCAGACCCACACCTAGAACCAGACCTAGAACCACACCCGGACACAGATTCAGGCCCAGATCAGGCCCATATTCAGACCCAGATTCAGACCTAGACTCAGAATCAGGATAAGGTTCAGACTCAGTTTCGGATTCAGACTTAGACTAAGGCTCAGGCTAAGTCTCAGGCTCTGCCCTTCCTAAGGCTCAGGCTGAGGCTCAGGCTCAGGCTCAGGCCCAGGCTTTGGCTCAGTTTCAAGCTCAGGCTCATTTTCAGGCCCAGGCTCAGGCTCAGCCCCAGGCTCATTTTCAAGCTCAGGCTCAGGACCAGACTCAGGCCCTGGATAAGAACCAGGCTAAGCCCAAGTCTCAGAACCAGGCTCAGGCCCGGGCTCAGAACCAGGCTCAGGCCAGGGCTCAGAACCAAGATCAGGAGCAGGCTCAATCTCAGGCTTAGGCTCAGTTTCAGGATCAGGATCAGGCCCAGGCTCTGGCTCAGGTTCAAGCTCAATTTTAGGCCTAGGCATATCCTAGAACTAGGCTCACGACCAGGCTCAGGCTTAGACTCAGGTACAGGCCCAGGCTTAGGCTCAGGCTCAATTTCAGATTCAGACTCAAATCTCAGGCCTAGGCCTAGGCCCAAGCTCAGGATCAAGCTCAATCTCAGGCCTAGACCCAGGCTTAAGCCCAGGCTCAGACTCAGGCTCACGCCCAGGCTCAAGTTGAGTCTCAGGCCTAGGCTGTGGCTCAGACTCAGGCTCATGCCAAGGATCAGGCCCAGGCTCAGGCTCAGACCAAGGCTCAGATACTGGCCCAGGCTCAGGCCCAAGCTCAGAACTAGGTTCAGGACCAGGCTCAGGCTGAGGCTCAGGCGCAGGCTCAGGCTCAGACACAGTCTCATTCTCAGGCCTAGGCTCAGGCTCAGGTCCAGTCTCAGGCTCAGGCTCAATTTCAGGCCTAGGCCCAGGCTCAGAACAAGGCTCAGAACCAGGCTCAGGACCAGGTTTAGGCTTGGGCTCAGGATCAGTCTCAGGCTCATTCTCAAGCTCATGCTCAGGCCAAGCCTCAGGTCCAGGCTCAGACTTAGACTCAGGCCCAGGCTAAGAAATAGGCTCAGGACATGTGTCAGGCTCAGTCTAAGGCTATGGCTCAGAAACAGGCTCAAGGCCAGGCTCAGAACAAGGCTCAGAGACCAGGCTCAGGCTCAGGCTAAGGCTATTGTTAAAGACCAGGCCCAGGCTCAGACTCAGGCCCAGGTTAAGAAACGGGCTCAGGACCAGCCTCTAGCTCAGGCCCAGGCTCAGAACCAGGCTCAGAACCAATCTCAGGACAAGGCTCAGGCTTAGGCTCTGGCTCAGCTGCAGGCTCATTCTCAGACCCAGACCCAGATTCAGACCTAGATTCAGAATCAGACTGAGGCTCAGGCTCAGGATCAGGATCAAGCTCAAACTCAGACTCAGACCCAGACTCAGACTCAGACTAATGCTACGGCTCTGCCCAGGCTAAGGCTCTGAGGTTCAGTCCCAGGCTTAGGCTCAGTATCAGGCTCAGGCTTATTCTCAGGGTCAGGCCCAGGCTCAGACTCAGGCTAAGGCCCAGGCCTAGAAATAGGCACAGGCTCAGACTAAGGCTTAGTCTCAGGCCTAGGCCCAGGATCAGGCTTAGTCTCTGGCCCAAGCTCAGACTCAGGTTCAGGCTCAGACTCAGGCCTAGGTTCAGAAACAAGCTCAGGGCCAGGCTCAGAACGAGGCTAAAGACAAAGCACAGGACCTGTCTCTGCCTCTGGCTCAGGCTAAGGCTATGGCTCAGGACCAGGCTCAGGCCCAAGCTAAGGCTCAGGCCCAGGCTCAGAACCAGGCCCAGGCTCAAAACCAGGCTGAGGTAAGGCTCAGGCTCAGGCTTAGGCCCGGGCTCAGAACCAGGCATAGAACCAGGCTCAGAACCAAGCTCAGGATCAGGCTCAGGCTCAGCTGAAGGCCCAGGCTCAGTACCAGGTTCAGGCTCAGATTCAGGCCTTTCTCAAAACCAGGTCCAGGCTCAAAACCAGCTTCTGGACTAGGCTAAGCCCAAGCTCACTCTCAGACCCAGACCCAGACCCAGACTTAGAACCACACTCATACCCAGCCCCATATTCAGGACCAGATTCAGACCCAGATTCAGACCTAGACTCAGACTCAGACTGAGGCTCAGGCTCAGGATCACGAATCAGGTTCAAGCTCAGACTCAGGCTCAAACTCAGACTCAGACTAAGAATCAGGCTAAGGCTCAGGCCCAGGTCAGTCTTAGGCTCAGTTTCAGGCTCAGGCTCATTCTCAGGTTTGGACCCAGGCTCATTCTCAGGCTCAAGCCCAGTATCAGGCTTAGGCTCAGTTTCAGGCTCAGGCTGATTCTAAAGCTCAGGCCCAGGCTCAGGCTCAGTCGGGACGGAGGAGGAGGAGACGCAACAACACAACAAGAGACATGGCACGAAGCAAGAAAGAGTCACCCTCCAGGGAAGCCATAGAACAAGTATATCGTGAAGCCGGGTTACCACCACCAACATACGGGCAAGCCGTCGCCATCGAACAGGCCCTGGACCTCCTCACAGATGAAGACTGGGAAATCCTCAATGCAGCTACCGAGATTAGCCCCGCTGCCTTGAACTACGAAGTCCTAGATCCACGCATCGACACAAGCTCTGCTGGATGACCCGATGTGAGCGAGACAAGCACCGATGTATGGGGCCACATTCTACCATCGGTCAACGAGCTCGAACAATGGATAACCAACATCACAGAATAAGAAATTGAACCAGAAACCTTCAACAACCTATAAGAATTGGTCGCGAACTTGGGGTTAGAAGTGGAAGACTACGAAACAGTAATCGATCCCCCGGTTTGCAGCACCAGAAGAGCTAGAACTAACAGAGACTCGGCTCCACCTGATGTTCTAGAAGACGATGAGGTTTCTGCAAATGGCGACGCATCACTCTGTCCAAACTTAGGGAAATCATTCATCAACCTACTGGACAATGAAGAAAACGGCGATTACATCCAGCTAAAGGACTGCCGATACGAATCACCAGCGGTAACACCACTAGTACCAAAGATATGGAACAACAAGAAAAGATTCCGAGTATTGGAGGAACCAGGCATCCAGTTACCTCGACCTCCAGAAGCACCATTCACCTTCAGAAAAACCAGGGACACAACCCTAATGCGGGAAATCATCGAAGACTGGTGCAAAACAGGTCTACTAGTGAAGGATAACGAAGTCAGAAATGCGTTCTCACTCTTCGCGATTCCCAAAGCCAACGGAGGAGTAAGGGTGATTCAAGATATCTCGCCATGGACTGAATTCTACACGACACCGCCGTTCACCCTCCAAACGGCCGGCAACACGCTCCGAGAGATCCCTAAGGAACACTGGATATGGAAAACAGACCTGAGATCAGGGTTTTACCAAATCCCTATCTCAGCAGAGGCCGGACGGAACATGGGAGTCTACTTCCTAGGACAGAAATACAGGACAACAAGACTTCCCATGGGGCACCCACTGTCGCCTTCCATATTACAGAAGATTGTCTCGGAAGCAACTTCAGTGATACGAGAAGTGATACCGGACCTACTCACGACAGTATACCTGGACGACATACTGTTTGCCCATGCAGATCAAGAAGTTATCCAGCACGCACAAGAGCTCCTTAGTACGATGGGCTTCACAATCAACGACCAAAAATCGTCGACGGAACCCAAGAAGGCCTTAGTATACTTGGGTTTAGCCATCAACACCAAGAACCAGGAACTGTCACTCACGCCTGAGATTCACAAGAAGGCCATCAGACTGTTAAGGCATCTTCCGGAGGCCGGCGACAAAGATACTCTCCGAATCGCGGGATATGCCTCATGGCTAGGGTATAACCTGAGATGGCCAAGCTACCTGATCGCCAGATGTTAAAGAAGATGCCCTAGGGTGGCGTTCACAGCCCTGTCCTTGCCAAGATGGTGCCGGAGTAGATGGAGAACACCAGAAGGAAGACCAACAACCATATTTTCTGACGCCACGCCTTGGTCATTAGCCGCAATGGCACCAGAGGCAGAAGAAGCCATGGCCCAGAGGTTACTGGATCCTATGGAAATCAACGCAGCAGAAGTGGTCGCAGCCCTCCTTGCGTTAAGATGGGAATGGCAAAAGAGAATATCCAACCCTATCCGGATTGGGATTGACAACGCTGCAGCCTACTACGCAGTAGCAACGGGGAAGAGCTTAATATACAACCAAACGTCCATCCGGAACCTACACTTCCATGTGGCCAACACTCTTCGAGATGTGGACTGGGACGTCTTCTAGATCGAGTCCCAGTCTAATCCCGTGGATTACCCATCCCGAGTCGTTCTCCGCCAGATCTTAGAAAAAGAAACAGAAGATGCTGGAGTGTTTGACATTAATTCTGTAAATATTGATCGCATTAACCTGTTATATATTTGATGTAGATGTAGGCAATAGCCGCGTTCTCCTTCTTCTCCGCCCTCAGCTGTCCCCCGGGGACCTTACGCTCACTCTATTCCGCCCGCGGGCGTAGTATAAAAGAGAGTGGGCGGGGTACCTCGGGACTCAGTCGGGACGGAGGAGGAGGCTCAGGTTCAGGCCTAGGGTCAGGCCCGGGCTCATATTCAGCTCAGGCCCAGGCTCAGGCTCAGACCCAGGCTTAGCTTAGGCTCAGATTCAGCCCCAGGCTCAGGCTCAGATCCAGGTTGAGAATCAGGCCCAGACTCAGAAACAGGCTCAGGGCCAGGTTCAGGACCAGGCTCAGGTTCAGGTTCAGACTAAGGCTATGGCTTTGGCTCTGGCACAGGCTCAGACTCAGGCCCAGGCACAGAACCAGGCCCAGGATCAGGACCAGGCTCAGGCTTAGGACCACGACCAGGCTCAGGCTTAGGACCAGGACCAGGCTCAGGCTTAGGACCAGGACCAGGCTCAGGCTTAGGACCAGTACCAGGCTCAGGCACAGGGTTAGGCTCAGTTTCAAGCTCAGGCTCAAACTCAGTTTCAGGCCCAGGCTCAGGCCCAAGCTTAGGCTCAGTTTCAGGCTTAGTTTCCTTCTCAGGCTCGGACCCAGACTCAGGCTCAGGCTCAGGCTTAGGTTCAGGCTTAGGCTCAGAACCAAGCTCAGAACGAGGGTCAGAATCAGACTCAAACTAAGGCTCAGACTAAATTTCAGGTTCTGCCCAGTCTAAGGCTCAAGCCCAGGATTAGTCTCAGTTTCAGGCTCAGGCTGATTCTAAGGCTCAGGCCCAGGCTCAGGCACAGGCCTATCTTAGGCTCAGATTCAGGCTCAGGCTCTGTCTCAGTTTAAGACTAGGTTCAATCCCCGGCTAAGGCTCAAGTTTAGGTTCAGTCTAAGGTTCAGGTTCAGGCTCAGGCTCAGGCTCAGGATAAGTATCTGGCTCAAGATGAGGCTAAGGCCAAGTCTCAGGCTCAGGTTAAAGCTCAGAATCCAGCTCAGGCTCAGACTCAGCTTCAGGCTCACACCCAGACCCAGAACCAGATTCAGACCCAGGCACAGACCTAGACCTAGACCTATACCTAGACCCAGACCTACACCCAGACCCAAATTAAGAACCAGGTTCAGTCTTAGACTCAGACTAATACTCCACTTGAGGCTCAGGCTCTAGCTCAGGATCAGGCTCAGGCTCTAGCTCAGGATCAGGCTCAGGTTCAGGTTCAGGATCAAGATTAGGCTCAAGATAAGGCTCATGTTCAGTCTCAGGCTAAGATTCAGTCTCAGTCTCAGGCCCAGGTTCAGGCTCAGGTTCAGTCTCATGACCAGGCTCAAACTCAGGCCCAGGCTTATGCACAGTTTCAGGCCCAGGGTCAGACTCAGGCTCAGTCTCAGGCTTAGTCAAAGTATCAGGCTCAGTCTCAGGCCTATGCCCAGGATCAGGCCAATGCTCGGCCTCAGGCCCAGGATCAGGCCCAGTCTCAGGCTCAGACCCAGTTCCAGGCTCAGGCCCAGGCTCAGCTTCAGGTTAAGGCTCAGATCCAGGCTCACACTTAGGGCCAGGCTCAGGCCCAGGATATGGCTCAGAACCAGGCTCAGGCCCAGGCTCAGAACCAGGCTCAGGGCCATGTTCAGAACTAGTCTCAGGCTCAGGTTTGGCTAAAGCTATGGCTCAGGACCAGGCTCAAGCTCAGGCCCAGAATCAGACTAAGGCCCAGGCTCAGAACTTGGCTCAGGACCAGGCTCAGGCCCAGGTTCAGACTCAGGCCTGTTTCAGAAAAAGGCCTAGGCTAAGAACCAGGCCCAGGCTCAGAACCAGGTTCAGGACTAGGCTCAGGCCAAGGCTCATTCTAAGACCCAGATCCAGGCCCCAACTTAGACCACACCCAGACCCATATTCAGGACAAGATTCAGACCCAAATTCAAACCTAGACTCAGACTGAGGCTCAGGCTCAGGATCACAATAAGCTCAAGCTCAGACTCAGGCTCAGACTCAGACTAAGGCTCAGGATAAAGCTCAGGCTCTCCCTAGGCTAAGGCTCAGGCTCAGGCTCAGTCTTAGGTTAAAGCCCAGGCTCAGGTTCAAGCCCAGTCTCAGGCTTAGGCTAAGTTTCAGGCTCATGCTCAGCTCAGGCTCAGGCCTAGCCTCAGGCTCAGCTGAGGCCCAGGTTTAGGCTCAGGTTCAGGCTAAGGCTCAAGCCTAGGATTAGGCTCTTTTTCAGGATAGGGCTCATTCTCAGGCTCAGGATCAGGCTCAGGCACAGGATCAGCCCCAGGCTCTGGCCCAGTATCAGGCCCAGGCTTAGGCCCAATATCAGATTCAGTCTAAGGCTCAGGTTCAGGCACAGGCGTAGTCTCAATTTCAGGCTCGGGCTCAGGCTCAGACCCAGGCTCAGACTCAGGCCCAGGCTCAGAACCAGGCCCAGGCTCAGAACCAGGCTCAGGACCAGGATCAAGCTCAGGCTCAGACTCAGGCCTGTATCTGAACCAGGCCCAGGCTAAGAACCAGGCCCAGGCTCATAACCAGATTCAGGACTAGGCTCAGGCTCAGGCTCATTCTCAGAACAGGACCAAGACCCAGACTTAGAACCACACCCATACCCAGACCCATATTCAGGACAATATTCAGACCCACATTCAGACCTAGAATCAGACTCAGACTGAGGCTCAAGCTCAGGATCATGATCACGATCATGTTCAATCTCAGACTCAGGCTCAGACTCAGACTAAGGCTCAGGCTAAAGCTCAGGCTCTGCCAGGCTAAGGCTCAGGCACAGTCTTAGTCTCAGTTTCAGTCTCAGGCTCATTCTCAAGTTCAGGCCCAGGCTCAGGCTCAGGCTCAAGCCCAGTCTCAGGCTTAGGCTCTGTTTCAGGATCAGGCCAAGTGGCAGGTTCAGGCTCATTCTCAGGCTCAGGCCCTGCCTCCGGCTCAACTCGGGCACAGACTTAGGAATAGTTTCAATTTCAGGTTCAGGCTTAGGCTCAAGCCCAGCATTGGCCTCGTTTTCAGGATCAGGCTCAGGCCCAGGCTCCGGGCCAGTATCAGGCCCAGGCTTAGACCCAATCTCAGATTCAGTCGAAAGCTCAGGCTCAGGTTCAGGCCCAGGCTCAAGCTCAGGCTAATGCTCAGATTCAGGCTCATTCTCAGTCCTAGGCCCAGGCTCATGCCCAGTCTCAGGATATGTCTCAGGCCTAGGCCTAGGCTCAGAAACAGGCTCAGGACCAGTTTTAGCCTTAGGCTCAGGCTCAGTCTCAGGCCAAGGCTCAGGCTCATGCTCAGGCCCAGACTCAGGTCCAGGCTCCTACTCAGGCTCAGATTAAGGCCCAGGCTCAGAAACAGGCTCAGGACCAGTCTCATTCTCAGGCTCAAGCTCAGGCTAAGGCTATGGTTAAGGACCAGGCTCAGCCCCAGAATCAGACTCAAGCCCAGGCTCAGAAATAGGCTCAGGAACCAGACTCAAGCTCAAACCCAGGCTCAAAACCAAGCTCAAGACCAGGCTCAGGCTTAGGCTCAGGCTCAGCCGAGGGCTCAGGCTACGGCCCAGGCTCATTCTTAGACCCACACCCAGACCCAGATTAAGGCCCAGATTCAGAATCAGATTCAGACCTAGACTCAGACTGAGGCTCAGGATCAGGCTCAGACTGAGGCTCAGGATCAGGCTCAGACTGAGGCTCAGGCTCAGACTCAGGCTAAGGCTCAGACTAATGATCCGGCTCTGCCCATGCATGGCTCTGAGACTCAGGCCCAGGCTTAGGCTCAGGCGCAGGCTAAGGCTCAAGGCTCAGGCCCAGTCTCAGAGCCAGGCCTTGGCTCAGGCCCAGGCTCAGCTTCAAGCTGAGGCTCAGGCTCAGGTTCAGACTCAGATCCAGGCACAAGCTCAGGCTTAGGCTTAGACCCAGGTTGAGAGTCAGTCCCAGGCTCAGAACCAGACTCAGGCACAGGATCAGGCTAAGGCCCAGGCTCAGGCTTATACTCAGACTCAGGTTCAGGTTCAAGCACAGGCTCAGACTCAGACTCAGTCTCAAAACGAGGCTCAGGCCCAGGCTCAGAACTAGGCTTAGGACCAGGCTTAGGCTCAGGCTCAGACTCAGGCTCAGACTCAGGCTCGGGCGTTGGCTCAGGCGCAGGCTCAGGCTGAATCCAAGGCTCAGGCCAAGGCTCAGGCTCAGTCTTAGGCCAAGGCTAAGGCCCAGGCTCAAGCTAAGTCTAGGGTTCAGTCTCAGGCAAAGGCTCAGGCCTAGGCTAAGTCTTAGGCTCAAGCTCAGGTTAAGGATCAGGACTAGAATCAGGCTCAGGCCCAGATTCAGACTCAGGCCAAGTCTCAGAAACAAGCTCAGAACCAAGCAAAGGACCAGGCTCAGGCTAAGGCTATGGCTCAGGACCAGTTTCAGGCTCAGGCCCCGGCTCAAACTCAGGCCCAGGCTCAGAACCAGTCTTCGGACCATACTCAGCTAAGGCCCAGGCTCAGACCAAGCTCAGGACCAGTCTCAGGCTAAGGCTCGGGACCAGGCTCAGTTCCAGGCTCAAGCTTAAGCTCAGGTTCAGGACCAGGGTCAGGCCCAGTCTCAGGCCCAGGCTCATTCTCAGACCCACACCCAGACCTAGACCTAGAACCACACCCAGACCTAAACCCAGATTCAGGGCCATATTCAGACCCAGATTCAGACCTAGACTCAAACTCAGAATCAAATTGAGGCTCAGGATCAGGATCAGGTTCAGGCTCAGTATAAGGCTCAGGCTCGGACTCAGAATCAGATTAAGGCTCAGGCTAAGAATCAGGCTCAGGCTAAGGCTTAGGCTTAGGCTCAGTTCATGTCTCAGGCTCAGGCTAAGGCCCAGACTTAGGCTCAGTTCCATACTCGGGCTCAGGCTCTGGCCCAGGCTTAGGCTCAGTTTCAGGCTCAGTTAATTCTCAGGCTAAGGCCCAGGCTCAAACCACAGGCTTAGGCTCAGGCCCAGGCTAATGATAAGGATCAAGCTCAGGTTTAGGCCCAGGCTTAGGTTAAGGATCAGAATCAGCCTCAGGCCCAGGCTCATGCCAAGGATCAGGTTCAGGCTCAGGCTAAAACTTAGGCTCAGGTTCAGTCTCAGACCAAGACTCAGACCCAGACCCAGACCCTGACCTAGACCCAGACCCTGACCTAGACCCAGACAGAGACCTAGACCAAGGCCCAGACCCACACCAAGAACC
Source organism: Timema bartmani (assembly GCA_902151455.1). NCBI lineage: Eukaryota > Metazoa > Arthropoda > Insecta > Phasmatodea > Timematidae > Timema > Timema bartmani. The sequence goes on from CABFWB010008523.1 coordinate 10,574, forward strand.
ACCCAGATTCAGACCTGGATTCAGACTTAGACTCATACTCCGACTGAGGCTAAGGATCAGGTTCTATCTCAGGATAAGAGTCAGGATTAGGCTCATGCTCAGGTTCAGGTCTAGGCCCAGGATCAGGCTCAGGCAGAAGCCCATGCTCCGACACAGGTTCTGGCTCAGACTCAGGCTGAGGCTGAAGCTCAGACTCAGACTCATGATCAGGCTCCGGCTCAGGCTTGGCCCAGTCTCAGGCTTAGCCCAGGTTCAGGCTCAGGCCCAGGCTTAAGCTCAGTTTCAGGCTCAGGCTCATTCTCAGGCTCAGGCCTAGGCTCAGGCTCAAGTTAAGGTTCAGTCTAAGGCTCAGGTTCAGGCTCAAGCCAGGCCCTGTCTCGCTAAGTCTCAGGGTCAAGCTCAGGTTCAGGTTCAGGATCAGGCACAGGACCAGGCCCAGGCTCAGACTCAGGCTCAGATTCAGGCTAAGGCCAGGCTCATTTCCAGGCCTAGGCTAAGGCCCAGGCTCAGAATCAGATACAGGCTCAGACACAGTCTCGTGCTTAGGACCAGGCTCAGGCTCAGGCCCAGGTTCAGGCTCAGGCCCAGGTTCACTAAGGCTTCGAGTCAAGCTCAGGTTCAAGTTCAGGATCAGGCACAGGTCCAGGCTCAGGCTGTGGCTCAGGCCCAGGCTTAGGCTCAGTTTCAGGCTCAGGCACATTTTCAGGCTCAGGCTAAGGCCCAGGATCAGGCTCAAGCCCAGGCTCAGATCCAGGATAAGATTCAGGTTCAGGTTCAGGCTCAGGCTCAGGCTAAGTATCAGGGTTAGTATCAGGCTTATGCCCAGGCTAAGGCTCAGGTTCAGGCCCAGGCTCAAGCTCAGGTTCAGACTCAGACCCAGACCCAGATCAGGACCCAGACCTAGATCTACACCCAGACACAGACCTAGACCTAGACCCACACCCAGACCCAGGCTCAGGCTCAGAAAAAAATCACTCAGGCTCAGAACCAGGCGCAGGCCCAGGCTCAGAATTAGGTTCAGAACCAGGTTCAGGCTGAGGCTCAGGCTCAGTCTCAGGCCCAGGCCCAGGCTCAGACTCAGGCCAAGGCTCAGAAACAGGCTCATGGCCAGGCTCAGGACCAGGCTCAGGCTCAGGTTAATGCTTAGAATCAGGCTCAGGCCCAGGTTTAGGCTCAGGCTCAGACTCAGGGTATGACCCAGGCTCAGGCAATGTTTCAGGCTCAGCCCCAGGCTCAAGCTCAAGCTAAGGCTTATAATCAGGCTCAGGTCGAGACTCATAATCAGACCCAGAATCACACCTATACCAAGACACACAACCAGACCCAGACCTAGATTAAGTCCCAGATTCAGACCTAAAATTAGACTCAGATTCAGACTAAGGGTCAGGCTTAGGATCAGAATCAGGATCAGGATAAGGCTCAGGCTTAGGCTCTGACTATGTCCCAGTCTCACGCCTAGGCTCAGAACATGGCTCAGACCCATACTCAGAACCAGGCTCAGGATCAGTCTCAGGCTCAGACTCAGGCCCAGGATCAGAACCAGGCTCAGGACCAGGCTCAGGATAAGGATATGGCTCAGGCTCAGTCTCAGGACCAGGCTAAGTTCCAGGCTCAAGCTTAGTCGCAGGCTCATATTATTGCCCAGGCTCAGAACCAGAATCAGGCCCAGGCTCAGGACAAGGCTCAGTTCCAGAATCAGGCTCAGGCGCCGGCTCAAGCTCGGGTTGAGGCTAAGATTATGGCTCAGGCCCAGGTTCAGGCCGAGGCTCAGGCTCAGTCTAAGGCCCAGGCCCAGACTAAGGCTCAGTCTCAGGACCAGGCTAAGTTCCAGGCTCAAGCTTAGTCACAGGCTCATATTATTGCCCAGGCTCAGAACCAGAATCAGGCCCAGGCTCAGGACAAGGCTCAGTTCCAGAATCAGGCTCAGGCGCCGGCTCAAGCTCAGGTTGAGGCTAAGGCTATGGCTCAGGCCCAGGCTCAGTCCCAGGCTCAGTACCAGACTCAAGCTCATGCTCAGGCCCAGGCTCAGGCTCAGGCCCAGGCTCAGACTCAGGCAAAGGCTCTGAAACAGGCTTATGGCCAAGCTCAGAACCATGCTCAGGACCAGTCTCAGCCTCAGACTCAGGCTAAGCCTATGGTCAGGTCGATGCTCAGTCTCAGGCCCAGAATCGGACTCAGGCCCAGGCTCAGAACCAGGCCCTGGCTCAGAATCAGGCTTAGGACCAGGCTCAGGCCCAGGCTCATTCTCAGATCCACACCCACACCCATACCCAGACCTAGAACCACACCCAGACCCAAATTCAGGCCCTGATTCGTACCCAGATTTTGACTCAGACTAAGGGTCAGGCTAAGGCTCAGGCTCTGCCCAGACTAAGGCTCAGTCTCAGGACCAAGCTTAGCTCAGTCTCAGGCTCAATATCAGGCCCAGGCTCAGGCTCAGGCTCAGGTCTAGGCTCAGACTCAGGCACCGACTCACAAACAGGCTTAGGGCCAGGCTCATAACCAGGCACAGGACCAGTCTCAGGCTCAGGCTAAGTCTATGGCTCAACCCCATGCCCTGGCCCAGGGTCAGACTCAGGCCAGACTCAGGCTCAGTCTCAGGCCTAGGCCCAGGATCAGGCCAAGGCTCAGGTTCAGGATCAGGCACAGGATCAGGCCAAGTCTCAGGCTCAGACCTAGGCTCAGCTTTAGGCTAAGGCTCAGTCTCAGGCCCAGGCTCAGGCTCAGACCCTTGTTCAGGATCAGACCCATGCTCAGGCTCAGTCCAGGGCTCAGGACCAGGCTCAGACTCAGGCCAAAACTCTTAACCAGGCTCAGGGTCATGTTCAGAACCAGTCATAGGACCAGTCTCAGGCTCAGGCTTAGAATAAAACTATGGCTCAGGACCAGGCTCAAGCTCAGGTTGAGGCTAAGTCCATGGCTCAGGCCCAGGCTCAGTCCCAGGCTCAGTACCAGACTCAAGCTCATGCTCAGGACCAGGCTCAAGCTCAGACTTAGGCCCAGGCTCTGAACTAAGCCCAGGCTCATAATCAGGCCTAGGACCAGGTTCAGGCCCAGGCTCAAAACCAGGCTCAGAACCAAGTACAGGACCAGGCTCAGGCATAGGCTCAGGCCTAGATTCAGGTTTAGGACCAGGCTCAGGCCCAGGCTCATATTCAGACCCACACCTAGACCCAGATTCAGGCCCATATTCATACCCAGACTCAGACTAAGGATCAGGCTAAGGATCAGGCTCTGCCCAGGCTAAGTCTCAGGCTCAGGCTTAGACTCAGGCACATGCTTAATCTCAGGCCCAGGCTTAGGCTCAGACTCAAGCTCATGCTCAGGCCCAGGCTCAGTCTCAGGCCCAGGCTCAGAATCAGGCAAGGCTCAGAAACATGCTCATGGCCAGGCTCAGGAAAAGTCTCAGCCTCAGGCTCAGGCTAAGCCATGATCAGGTCGATGCTCAGTCTCAGGCTCAGAATTGGACTCAGGCCCAGGCTCAGAACCAGGCCCTGGCTCAGAATGAGGCTTAGGACCAGGCTCAGGCTCAGGCCGAAGATCAAACCAGGCTAAGAACCAAGTTCAGGACCAGGCTCAGGCCCAGGCTCATTCTCAGACCCACACCCACACCCAGACCCAGACCTAGAACCACACCCAGTCCCACACCAAAATTCAGGCCATGATTCATACCCAGATTTTGACTCAGCCTAGGCAGAGCCTGAGCCTTAGCTTGATTCTTAGTCTAAGGCTCAGGCTCAGGTTTAGGCCCAGTCTTAGCTCAGTCACAGGCTGAATCTCAGGCCCAGGCCCAGGCTCAGGCTCAGGTCTAGGCTCAGACTCAGGCACAGACTCACAAACAGGCTTAGGGTCAGGCTCAGAACCAGGCACAGGACCAGTCTCAGGCTCAGGCTAAGGCTATGACTCAGACCCAGGCTCTGGCCCACGGTCAGACTCATGCTCAGGCTCAGTCTCAGGCCTAGGCCCAGGATCAGGCCAAGGCTCAGGTTCAGGATCAGGCACAGGATCAGGCCAAGTCTACAGGCTCAGACCCAGGCCCAGGCTCAGCTTTAGGCTAAGGCTCAATCTCAGGCTCAAACCCAGGCTCAGGATCAGACCCAGGTTCAGGCTCAGACCCAGGCTCAGTCCAGGGCTCATGCCCAGGCTCAGACTCAAGCCAAAGCTCTGAACCAGGCTCAGGGCCATGTTCAGAACCAGTCATAAGACCAATCTCAGGCTCAGGCTTAGGATTAAACTATGGCTCAGGACCCGGCTCAAGCTCAGACTCATGCCCAGGCTCAGAACAAAGCCTAGGCTCAGAACCAGTCCTAGGACCAGGCTCAGGCTCAGGCCCAGGCTCAAAATCCGTCTCAGAACCAAGTACAGGACCAGGCTCAGGCATAGGCTCAGGCCTAGACTCAGGTTTAGGAACAAGCTCAGGCCCAGGCTCATTCTCAGACCCACACCCAGACCCAGACTTAGATTCAGGCTCATAATCATACCCAGACTCAGATTAAGGATCAGGCTCTGCCCAAGCTAAGTCTCAGGCTCAGGCTTAGGTTCAGGCCCAGGCTTAGGCTCAGGCCCTGACTTAGGCTCAGACTCAAGCTCATGCTCAGGCCCAGGCTCATACTCAGGCCCAGGCTCCGGCTCAGGCAGAGGCTCAGAAACACTCTCATGGCCAGGCTCAGAACCAGGCTCAGGACCAGTCTCTGCCTCAGGCTCAGGCTCAGGCTAAGCCTATGGTCAGGTCGATGCTCAGTCTCAGGCCCAGAATCGGACTCAGGCCCAGGCATCAGAACCAGGCCCTGGCTCAGAATCAGGCTTAGGACCAAGCTCAGGCTCAGACCAAGGATCAAAACTAAGTTCAGGACGAGGCTCAGGCCCAGGCTCATTCTCAGACCCAGACCCAGACCTAGAACCACACCCAGTCTCAGACCCAAATTCAGGCCCTGATTCATACCCAGATTTTGACTCAGACCAAGGTCCCAGAACCAGGCCCAACCTTAGGTTCAGGCTCAGGTCTAGGCTCAAACTCAGGCTCAGGAGCAGGCTCAACCCCAGGCTCAGGCTCAGACTCAGGCTCAGGCGCAGGCTTTGGTGCAGGATCAGGCGCAGGCTCAGGTTTAGGCTGAGGCCTATCCTCAGGCTCAGTCTCAGGCCTAAGCTCAGGCCCAGGCTTAGGCTAAGAATAAGTCTCGGGTTTAGGCTCAGGCTCAGGCTCAAACTCAGGCTCAGGCTCAGGTTCAGGATCAGGTTCAGGAGCATGCTCAGGTTCAGACTCGGGCTCAGGCTAAGGATCAGACTAAGTCTCATGGTCAGGTTCAGGCTCAGAATCAGGCTCAGGCTTAGGCCTAGGCTCAGGTTATTACTTAGAATCAGGCTTAGGCCTAGTTTCAGTCTCATTCTCAAGCTCAGGCTAAGTTTCAGGTTAAGGCCTAAGCTCAGGCCCAGGCTCAAGCTCAGGTCCAGACTCAGGCCCAGGCCTAGGCTTAGGCTCATTTTGAGGCCCAGTTTCAGGTACAGGCCCAGTATCAGGTTCAAGCTCAGGCCCAGGCTCAAGCTCATGCTCAGGCGCAGGCTTAGGCTCCGTCTAAGGCTATGGCTCAGGTTCAGGCTGAGGCCTATGCTCAGACTCAGTCTCAGGCCCAGGCTCAGGCCCTAGCTTAGGCTAAAGCTCAGGTTTAGGCTCTGTCCCAATCTCATCTCAGGCTCAAGGCCAGGCTCAGGCTAGGGCACAGGTTCTGGCTCAGGTTCAAGCCCAGGCTCAGGCTCAGGCCCAGGTTCAGGCTCACGCTCAGGCTCAACCTAAGTTTCAAGCTCAGGCTCAGACTCATACCCAGACCCACACCTAGACACATACTCAGACTCAGACTAAGGCTTAGGCACAGACTCAGACTCAGACTCTGGTTCAGAACCAGGCTAAGGCCCAGGCTTAGAAACTAGGCTCAGGGCCAGACACAGGCTAAGGCTATGGCTCAGGCCTAGTTTCAGGCCTAGTCTCAGGCTCAGACTAAGGCCCAGGATCAGGTTTAGGTTCAGGCTCTGGTTCAGGTTTAAGCTCAGGCCCAGGCCTAGCTTAGTTTCAGACTCAAACACAGGATCAGGCTCAGGATCAGTCTCAAGCTCAGGCCCAGGCTCAGGCTCAGTTTCAGGCTCAGTTTCAGGCTCAGGCTCAGGCTCAATCTAGGCCTAGGCTTATGCCAAGGCTCAGGCTCAGGCCCAGGGTTAGACTCAGTCTCAGTGTCAGTCTCAGGCCTAGGCCCAGGATCAGGCCAAGGCTCAGGATCAGGCCCAGGCTCAGGCTAAGGATCAGACCCAGGATCAGGCTCAGTATTAGGCCCAGGCACAGGCTCAGGCCCAGGTTCAGGTTCACACTTAGGCATAGGCTTAGGCCCAAGGTCAGAACTAGGCTCAGGAACAGACTCAGGCTCAGACTCAGGTTCACGCTCACGCTCAGACTCAGGTTCACGCTCACGCTCAGACTCAGGTACAGGCTCAGGCTCAGACTCAAGACCAGACCCAGACCCAGGCTCAGGCTGAAACTCAGACTAAGGCTCAAAACCAGGCGCAGGCCCAGGCTCATAATTAGGCTCAGATCCAGGTTCAAGCCGAGGCTCAGGCTTAGGCTCAGACTAAGGTTATGGCTTAAGCCCAGGTTCAGGCCTAGGCCTAGGCTCAGTCTCAGGCCCAGGCTCAGGCTAAGGCTCAAGCTCAGGCTCAGGCTCAGGCCAAGGCTCAAGCTCAGGCCCAGTAGCAGACTCAGTCCAAGGTTCAGAAACAGGCTCATGGCCAGTCTCAGTACCAGGCTCAGGACCAGTCTCAGGCTCAGGCTCAGGCTAAGCCTATGGTCAGGCCCAGGCTCAAGCTCAAGCCAAAAATCGGACTCAGG
>CABFWB010008524.1:0-17441 GCA_902151455.1 Timema bartmani
TACCACATCTAATTATGTTAACTAGGTAGGGATATGGAAGATACTATTTAGGGGAAATGTATTAGCATCTGTGTGGAGTGGAAGTGGGAAAGAATTTGGGAAGGAATAAAACACCCTAACTTCATTCGGCCGGTAATCAAACCCTAACCTTCACCTGAAAACCAGACTAGACGAACTTGACGTCTAGTCCGTGTGTCCGTCGATCGGAATGTTAAACTGATATTAACATAAAACCAAAACAAGCTTATAACGAAACTTGGCAAGTACAACTTTCTGTTTGTTTGAAAAGGTCGTTTGACTGATCAGGAATTTGTGGCACACATATCGGTGGTCATGTGGTGTAAGGTGTCACCCTCCTGTTAGATTGAGGTGAAGAGGAAGTCGGGGTTTGAATCTCGGTCGGGTGTCTTATAGGTTTTTCTTCCTAAATTATTTCTAGCTCTCCCTCCATGCAAATTCAGGTACTTTTCCTCCAACATTCTACATTAATCATCCCTACTCCTTTAGCGTATTTAGTGTGTGCGTAGAACCCGAGCATGTAGTGAGATATGTTGGAAAATAAATAACTAAATTGTATAATAAACATTAATATATCATTAGTTAGTATACCGCTACTTAAGGAAAAAAAAATTACATACACAAATACTTAATTATATAACGTGTGGAAGCAAACAAATATTCTTTGAGTCTTGACAATAAGTATGAGGAATATGAAGGAATAGTTGCCTACTCTCCAAGGGGCTAGAGGAAATTAAAGCTATCTTGCTGCGACCTGTTGGGTGTAGCATGAACTGATAGAGAATAGTGTACTTTCCTCTAAAAGGTGGCAGCACAAATTCATAATTAAATGAAGTCTCACTTCAGTCTCCGAATGTGAACTAATACTGGAAACGGAATATTGGTTTTCAAATTGAATTTTTGACAATCAGCGCGTAAAGGTATTATGAGCAGTTAGAAACTCTTAGTTAATATTCTCACCATTGTGTTAACATAGATAGGAAGCTATAGGAAACAAGGCTATTATCTAACTTTGTAATGATGGATGTAGTAGCTACCAGGGATATGAAAGAACCTGAACCTATTACAGGAATTGGACAAATAAAGCTGTGAGTGTAGGAATGACTCATTTCATGAAATATTTTAACAATTTTTATATTAAAACATGTTTTTGTTCAAAATAAATCAAATATTGCTCCAATACAAATAAAGAGTTTAATTTTCTTCACATGGTGATATTAACAGTTGTTGAATATCTGTCAAGGGTGTCCTGAAATTTAGTGACAACTTTTTCTTTTCATTTACAAAGTTTGTCATCTAATGCTGCTATACTCATGGCAGTTATTCAACAACTCCTGATATCACATTGGGAATAAAATTAAACTCTCTATTAGTACTGGAGCAACATTTTATTTATTTTGGTCAAAAATAAATGTTTTGCTATAAAACTGGTCTTTTCATGTGTCTCCTACACTCCCATCTTGATTCACTAGAATTGTCGGGCAGAAATTCCTAAACGCCCAGGAATCAAGTGAGTTTATGACGATCCTGGGTAGAGCTGCCTATCAGTGGGAGAACAAACAGGGAGGAGGAAAATACAAATTGCAATCCATTTTATGTTGTGATCCCGCTATTAAATTATATCATTCAATTTACTAAGACCCATTCTAAGCTCCTTTACCAGATAACTTTCGTTTCTAATTTAATTCTCAGTTATCAACCAGATTATGTGGATTTCTTTGCTTTTAAAATAGGAAAATGTTGACTTTTAAAATATGTCTACAAGTATATATGTTATACATCAATTAATTCATGTAAACACCAAACTCGTGGACTGTTAAAGGTATTTATCGATATTTAACCTAAGTGCATCATCTGTCCTGGTAATATTCCAGTTACCAAGAGACTATATGTGTTGGTCCTGTTACCCCAATGCACACATTATACTGCCTGTCCGAACTACACGCATTTACTCACACTAATGAAGCTGGGGGTGTGAAAGCTATAAGTCAAATGATAATCATAAAATATCGTACGTAGCCCAGTTTGTAGAAATATTAGCCGGTAATAATTTACCGTTGCCCAGAGGACACCCGAATGTATTAATAGTACGTCCTTTCTTTGGAGGCTCTTCTCATGTCGTGATGAGATGAGGTGATGGTGATATTATGATAGTATGAGGATGATAGTGAGTATGAGGGTAATATTGAGTGTGATGGTGATAGTGAGTATGATGGGTATAGACCCAGTGGAAACACTTAAACCTGACTTAATCCTAACCAAGCAAACCCTGGTGACCGTTGGGGCGACTCCTCTTTCATGAAAATTCCCAAAGTACCAGCTGGGAATCGGATCTGAGACCTCTAGATCACAGCCAGGTGCACTGACCACTACACCACGGGGCCGGTTAATTCAAAGTAAGTGCACCCAAGTATACGTGTTGGAAAATTATATAAGTGTAAAACAAACTTCTGCTCCCTCGGCCGGGATTTGAGCCCCGACTTCTAAGTCACCGGAAAACCAATATAGATGAGCTTGAAATGTAGGTAGGTGTGGATTGTATTTATAGTTCGCTGCTCTAGGTTAAGCCAGTTTGTGATCATGTGATATTCTAAACCGTGTTTAAAAAAGTTTGTTGTCCAATAGCTAGCTACAGAGTGTATAGCGAGCGTCCGAAACAATCGCGCTTTGTGGTTACGTCTCCAGTCGGGACTCGAACCCGAGTACTGGCTCATGGTCACTCTAAGCCTCGGCAGAGCCTGCTCTGAATCTGTTTCCCAGGGCGTAGGTGGACTTTCTTAATAAGTAGCCTCTCTACAGTTGTTCTCTCGGTCACACACGTGACTTGACAGTTGAAGGTCAGCGCCCCTGGCGGGTGAGAGGGGTAACGGTGCTAGGGCTTTCTCCGGGGTTCATTGTTGCTTTCAACAATGGTCTCCAGTGAGGTTGAGCTTGGAGGCCCTCAGAGCGATCATTGTTAAAGTGCTATTGTCGTTCATTGGCAATTTCAGGATAAGAAGATGCGTCAACAACACAGTAAAATACGCAGATGATATAGTATTATTTATTATTAGTTGTTCTGTCTTACGACAGGTCCATTCCTTTTGTCAGTGAACTTAAACGACAAGTGCACCCTGTCCTCCCCCTCCTACTCCTCCCAGAATTTTCTTATTTCCTTTGAGCCACCCCATATTTGAATCCTCTTTCTGCCTAAGCTCCTCCAAATGCAGCATTTCATCATTTTCTTCTTCAGTTACAAACTCAGCTCTAGCATTGTTGGACATAAACGAAGAAGAGTTGCAGAAAATTATGGAACAGCTGGTGGAGATAGGGTGAAGATATGACATGAAGATAAACCAAGAGTTGTAAAGCAACTTACAGAGTAGTCCAAGTGCCTGGGAATTCTGCTGACAAAGGATGCCCACTGCACTAAAGAAATCAGGTCGAGGATCACCATAGCCAAGGAAGCTTTCAACAACAAGAGGTGACTGCTGACCAGCAAGTTGAGTTTGGAACTAAGAAAGAAACTGATGAAATGCTTCATTTGGAGTATTGCATTGAATGGAGCAGAAACTTGGATTCTCAGGCAGATGGAAAAGAAATATTGGAGAGCTTTGAAATGTGGTGTGTGGAGAAGACTTGAGAAGATCATGTGGACAAACAAGGCGGACAGATGAACAAGTCCTAAGAAGAGTGGGTGAGAAGAGAAACATTTTGGATTTGATACTTCGGTGCAAATCAAACTGGATCGAAAACATCTTTAGGAGGAATTATCTTCTGCATGGGGTCATAGAAGGAAAGATTAAGGGGAAAAGGAACATAGGAAGAAGAAAGAGGATTCAAATACTAGATGACTTAAAGGAAAGAAGAAAATTCTGGAAACTGAAAGAGGAAGCAGAGGACAGGGCGCATTGGTGGTCTAAGTTCACTGACAAAATGACTGGACCTGTCGTAATACAGAACAAATAATAATAATAATGAAAACAATAATCATACATGGCTGACCTCTCCAAAACTCTTCTAGGGGAATTCAATTTTCATAAATTTTCTGGGAGAGGGGTCCTAGACCCTTCTTTAGTTTGGGAATCAAACCTCTTCTAAAGGTTTATTTTTATAACTGCCCCCCCTCCTTATTTTACCCTCCAGACAAATAAGGTTCCGCCACCACTGACACTGCTATTAATTAAACCATTTATAATAAACATAACTTATTCAATACATTATTTGATGTCGACCTATGTGACCTTGGGGTAAAGAACTCGCCTCTGGACCCGATGTTTGTGGGTTCAATCCCAGCCAGGGTCAACTAATTTTTCTTGAGCGATAAAAGTCCGTAGCACAACTTCCTTCGGAGGGAAGTAAAGCCGTCGGTCTCATGCCAATTGTAGAATGTAAAAGAACCCTGCAAAATATGTGAAAATTGCTTTCCCGGCAAAATTGTTAGGCCCTTTTGTTCTCACTCATAGAAATTCTCGTGTGCTGATATAATCAGTTGGTTCATAAAATGCACGTTAAATACCTTAGATATATTTCAAAATGAAAATGATTACTTGATGTGTCATGCGATGGTAACAGTATGAGTTCACCCACTGCGGTGGCAACGTGGTCTAAGGCGTCACTCTCATTTTATACTAGTCTCCCGATGATCGGGAGTCGAGGTTCGAATCTCTGCTGGGTGTACTGAGGGGGGGTTTTCCAAAATGGTTTTACACTCTTGTCCACGCAAACGCAGGTACACTTTCTTTAAATAAAGCCTTCCCCATCCTTACAAAAACCCATTAGTGTAATTAGTAGATAAGCGTTTAGCTCAAGCGGGTAGTAAGACGCGGTGCTAAAAAAGATTACTATGAACTGTATGAAGTGTGCATGTATGTACTTTAGCAAGAACCATCTTAGTATCTATTAGTGTTTATTCACAAAGCGCGTTTGTAAGTTGGTCTTGTAATATAGTTATAAGATTGTGTCGCGCCTAGGAAAGCAACGTAAAGCGCGTGGCTAATTTGATCTCTGGCGCACGCGCAGAACTTTTAAGTTTTTGTTTTGGCTAAACTCTATCTTATGTAACCTGGAGCCCGTAGGTTAGTAGGGGGTCAACCGTATCATCACTTTCTCTGGTCCGTGTGCTGCCGACTAGCGGGATAGGAGACTAACTACTGGAAGTGGGAGAGGGGAGATATTTATATACACACTGGCTCTGTGGATAATGTATTATTATTATTATCATTATTATTATTATTATTATTATTAATATTATCACTGGGTCTTACTACCCATTCGGGTTATACGCACTTACGCTAGTGTGTAATGGTAGGGTGATTGTGAGATTAAATTGAGGACTTACAGTTTAACGTGGAATCCGAACCACAGTGGAGGCCTGGCATTCCTCACATTCACAAGTTGTGATTAATACACATCTTGTCAGAGGTGAAGGAAGGGTTTGGCAATCAGATAAANCTGGCATTCCTCACATTCACAAGTTGTTATTAATACACATCTTGTCAGAGGTGAAGGAAGGGTTTGGCAATCAGATAAATATCTGTGCTGGGACCGAGGATTGAACCCCGGACCCTCAGCACAGAGATCCGACACCTTACCCCTAGACCACCAGGTCACCCTGTGGATAATGTAGCCAATTCTCTTTTGTTAAGGTGCTAGACTGGTTAAGCGGAAGAAACTCTTCGACGCCTGAAATCAAGTGGGTTTATAAAGTTCCTGGGTGGATATGTCCAGTAGTAGGATAACTAACAGGGGAGGAGTAAAATACAAATTACAATCGCTAACCTATGATTTACACATGTCCACCATCACTATGAGTGAATAATAGCCCTGAGCACGGGTTGGATACTGGATAGATCCAGGGATACGAACCCACTTCCTCTAATTCAACCTTCCTCGCCCCTAACGCCTTAGCGTAATTAGTACATAAGCGTATAGCCCAAACGGACGTAATGCTAGCAAAAAAAAAACCCCACTAAATATAGTTACGTTGGAAATACTCGGTGACACGCCACTGTCTTTTATAGTTCCAAACTCAGCCTGCTGATCTCTTTTTGTTGAAAGCTTCCTTGACCTCGGCGATCCTCGAACTAATTTCCTTGTTGCAGTAGTCATCCTTTGTCAGTGGACTTTCCATGTACTTGACCTGTTCTATGTTTTCCAACTTCAATTTTTGATGTTCCGTGGCTCTTCATTTTTTGAAATCATCATCACTTTTGACTTATCAATGTTGGTCTCCACCAGCTCGTCCATCATTTCCTGTAACGCTTTCTTCATCTTTGGCCAGCGTATTTAATTGTGTTGATGACGCGTCCTCCTAACCTGAAATTGCCAATGAACGACATTACCAATGCTATTACGTTTGCAATGTGGAAATCTGATGCAAATGGAGCTGGATGGGTGTAAGTATCGTGGACCTGCACGAGTGGATAGATGAAATGACGGAGATCACACATATCGCCGGGGGCAAGGTCGATTGATTTCTCGATCGACCTTGCCTCGCAAGAGGACCTCAGCGCGCGGTCGAGTAGATTAAAAACTAGTTTCACAAACGCGCCATCTTCAGTCCTGCAATCATCAGATCTCTCTTGATTATAAGTAAAACTTGCGAGTAATACATCTTGTTTTCTTCTTCAAGGAATGTGTATGTAGAGTTGTTGACGTGCTTTGGGAACTAATATTTGTGAGTCACGCTCTTTTGTTTGCGTTGAAGATATTTAGAATTCACTTTCTAAACACCATTCTTGGCAAGTCTCGAAATAAGTATCTATCAGGGAAACTGTGCATTATTTGGTACTAGTTGTAGCTCCTAACAGCGATATTTAGGTAGCAGAAGCCGAAATACAAGACGAGACATTAGCGAATATAGCAGTTATTTCCTTGTATTTCAAACTAAAGTAAAAATATATATATTTGTTTTAAAAAAGAATAAATGTTTGAGGGAATTGGTCTTAGTTAAATTAATTTCATACTGTTTTTTGTTGGAAACCTTAACTATTATCAAAACAAGGATGAAAACAAATACCATGTCGTATCTTTCATAATATCTACTTGGCTGGTTATTTAGTGGTAGCTGCTATCATTATGTCAGTATAAGTTTCCTTACTGAATTAAGTACTAAAGCTTCATCGTGCGTTTGTAGAATTAGTATTAAAACTCCCAATTTTGTGAATAGGAAATGTAAAATAATTTCGCTTGAGGGAACCACTTATCGATTCCAGGTTATCATTAGGTACCAGACGGGGTTGAACCAAGGTATACTGGGTTCATTCTAAGACTTTATGACCACTATTATTAGATTATTTTACTATGTGTTCTGTCTTAAAACAGGTATATTCCTTTTGTCAGTGAACTTAGACCACCAATGCGCCCTGTCCTTTGCCTCCTCCTTCAGCTCTCAGAATTTTCTTCTTTCCTTTAAGCCATCTAATATTTGAATCCTGCTTCTTCCTAAGCTCCTATTTCCCTCGGCATTTCCTTATATGATGTCGTGCAGAAGACAGTTTCTCCTAAGGATGTGTCTGGTCCAATTTGCTTTCACCGAAGAATTACATCCAAAATGGTTCTCTTCTCACCCACTCTTCTTCTTGGAACTTGTTCATTTTTCACTGTGTCTGTCCACCTGATATTTTCAAAGTCTTCTCCACACACCACATTTCAAAGCTCTACAAGTATTTATTTTCCATCTTCCTGGGAGTCCAAGTTTCTGCTCCATACAGTGCGATGCTCCAAATGTAGCATTTCATCAGTTTCTTCCTCAGTTCCAAACTCAACTTTCTGGTCAGAAGTAACTTCTTGTTGAAAGCTTCCTTGGCCATGGCGATCCTTGACCTGATTTCCTTGGTGCAGTAGGCATTCTTTGTCAGCAGACTTCCCAGCTACTTGAACTGCTTTATGCTTTCCAACTCTTGGTTTCCAATTTTGACTTTCAATTTCTCTTCATTTTTTGAAATCCCCATCACTTTTGACTTATCATTGTTGATCTCCGTGTCACATCTTCTCTCTCTTTCTCTCTCTCTCTCTCCACCAGCTGGTCCGTCATTTCCTGCAAAGGGTATTAAGACTTTGATGTGGAGGGGGAGGGGTGATTCCTAACATTATTGCAATAACTAGCTCTATAATTTCCAAATTTATGTTTAAAACAATTAATCGTGTGGGTGGTGCAAAAAAAAATGTTAATCAACTTTCGGATAACGTACTTCTATTTTTTGTACCCTTCTCCCCGCACCACTGCGGTTCAGTTTGACTAAACCATTTTGTGATGCTAACTTACACGCCCTTAACACCACGTGAGCTGTGTGAATTAGTCATTAACACCTATCCTAAGATCACGCAGAGATCCTGACCACGTCTAAGGCTAGTTTTCATAAACACTACCGACATGGAAGATAGAACAAAAACATGGTTAGAGGGAACATTTTAGATTGTATTCAATAGCGCAGGAGATGAGTACAGTCATGATCATAGCTACACAAAGTACAAGTACGTCCGCAATAATTAGATAAATAGTGCAAACAATAATGGTCGTATTCTCACCGAGTCATCGCCAAGAAAGTAATTTAAAAAAAAACTAGCCCCTGATCTTTTGTCGGATATAGGGACTGGTACCTCAGAAGGTGAAAACGCTGACCTGTATTCATGACAATGAATTTCACGGTTGTTATGTTTTCTTGGTACGTTCAACACCTTAGAATCAATAACGTCTTCATCTTAGGAGGATAATGGAAGAAAGAAATCACCAATTATTCCAGATGAAGAGAGAGGATAGAGAAACCTCTTCACAATGCATCCGACCTGGATTCAAACCACTCATGTCCTTAACTCTGATGCCAGAGTCAAGATATATCTGGCTCAGGTCTGGTCAGTGATTATGGGACTTTTTTTTTATCACCGCGTCTCATTACCCGTTCGGGTTATACTAATTACAACAATGGGTAAGGGATTAAGCAGGCTTGGTTTAGAGTAAATGCACCGGCATTTGCGTGGAGGTAGAGTGGAGAACCATTTATGAAAACCATATTTAGTGTACATGATCGGGATCGAACCCAATCTCCCCGTATTCGGTAGTTTTGTGAGGTTGTGCAAGAAAAATCGTGAAACTTTTATTTATAAAGCGATTATTATTAGATTGTATTATTTGAAGGATACAGGGGAAAAAGAGGGAAAGTATCGTTTTAGCTCAAATTTAGTTAGTGCTGCCATCTATTAGACAATCATGAGGCCTATCAAATGCACTTTAGATAGTGGTTAAAAGAGGTATCTATCTTATTTAACTACAGTATTTGTTTTAAAATATTTCTTGGGGTCCTTATGGAGTTTGAGATAAAAAAAAAAGCTACAGTCGAGGAAATGTTTGTAATGTAACTCTCCTCCTATTTCCCTAGTATCCTTTCTTTTTAACTGCGTATACTTTTCTATAATATAGTGGAGTGATTTCGTTCTAGTGAAACTCACACCCTATCTATCGGGTAACACCAGAACTAACGTAACTATGGAAATACTATTAGATATTAATATTCCGCGTCTTGGCCACAACACTCGTAGCCTAGAAGTGGAAAAATTAGTCCGTACTGATGTACCATTACCCAGGGGACGCTAGAACTTATTAATAGTACATCCTTTCATTGGAGACTTTTTCCATGAGATGAGATGAGATGATGGTGATAGTGAGTATGAGGGTGATAGTGAGTATGAGGGTGATAGTGAGTATGAGGGTGATAGTGAGTATGAAGGATGTAGAGCCAGTGGAAACACTTAAACTTAGTTTAAGACTAATCAACCAAACCCTATTGATCGTTGGGATGGTTCCACTTTAGTGAAAAATACATGAGGTACCAGCCGTGAAGAGAACCCGGGGCCCCTAGGCTCGTAGCCAGATGCGCTGACCACCACACCACGCGGCCAGTTAGCATATCTGATGATCAGTTTGTGACACTAAAATTGTTCATATATTTCTATAACTCGTGTAGCCCGTCACAAACAAAATCCAGCAGGGCAGTGGTCCTCAACCACTTTCTGATCACGGCACACTACTCTTTCAGATCACGGCACACTCTCGTCGGAAAACAAGAGCTGAACAGAAACCTAACCAAGTGACCAGCTATAACCCGATCACAAGGTTTCAGTTTCATCAGCGTTGTCCGCTCAATTTGATTTGAAATAACTTCAGCTTTCCTTTTTCTGCGCGACAACATCAACTTGGGAGACCAGATGATGATTCGAAACCAACCTACTCAAATCAGTTTGCATGCGCCAAAAATCGAGATACCAGCAGACATGTGCGCTTACTGTTGTAAAACTACATTAGAACTTTGGAAGTCCAAGGGAAGTCTAAAAAAAATTATAAATATATTAAGATCGAATTAGCCATTTTTGAGAGTATTTACGCATCTGTTACACAATAAATCAATAACCTCAAAATATTCCAAATATAAACACACTTTTTTTTATATATTCTATATAAAACAGATGGTGACCTGGTGGTCTAGGGGTAAGGTGTCGGACTTCTGTGCTAAGGGTACGAGGTTCAATCCTCGGTCCCGGCACAGATTTATCTGATTGCCTAACCCTTCCTTCACCTCTGACAAGACGTGTATTAATCACAACTTGTGAATGTGTGGAATGCCAGGCTTCCACCGTGGTTCGGATTCCACGTTAAACTGTAAGTCCTCCATTTCATCTCACAATCACCCTACCATTACACATTAGCGTAAGTGCGTATAACCCGAACGGGTAGTAAGGCGCGGTGCGGATAATAATAATAATAATAATAATATATAAAACACATACACAATATATACAAAAATGGAAAAAAAGTAAAATTTAAACACAAAGCACAAAAACTCGGAAAAATTAATATACGCACCTTCTAGACATCAGAATTGTTTAAAGCCGAGCCAACATATCCCCTATATTAAGCAACCCGCCTACCACCTGTGCACAACTACCCGCCTTCTAATTTACTATGTGTCAATTAGTTAATTCCATCTTTATTTATCATTCTCAGCATTTAGGAGTAGGGGTGTTAATAAAGATCGTAAAGCTAGATTGAGTAGAAACTAGAAAAAAAATTAACACACTATAGACCTCGAATATGCAATAATTACTTCTAAAAGTCTAATTAAATGTTATTTTACCATTG
The DNA here is from genome assembly GCA_902151455.1 of Timema bartmani. Lineage (NCBI taxonomy): Eukaryota > Metazoa > Arthropoda > Insecta > Phasmatodea > Timematidae > Timema > Timema bartmani. Next base: position 11,135 of record CABFWB010008524.1, read on the forward strand.
ATTTAAATTTAAATTTCATGGGAAAATCAAAGTGGGTTCAAACTATCCAATTTGTCGAATCAACCATTGACTGATTAGCCAAATCCTACTATAGGCCTATTTGAAATAACTTAATGAATGGAAAGCGAGTTTGTTGTTCGTGTTCTATTTTGATTTGTTTCACTTCATAACACAATAATTATTAGAAAACCCCCATCGTGTTATTAATCATAAAGATTTGTTTGTCGACTAGAAAATAAAACATGTCGATAGTAATCTGTTTCTTGCTAGTGTTCCAAAGAATCGTTTAACTAAATGCATAGGACCCATGCCTAGTTTTATGGAAGCTTTCAGCCCAAAGCTATGGTGCCACCATTATAGTGAGCATTTATCTTTTTGTTCGATTCTATGTTTCTATAATAATTACAGCTATGTTCAGTAAACTCTTAAGTTCTCAATAAACAATTAATATATGGATTTTTAGAACATTTTCACAGTAAAAAATATTATCTATGAAACATTACTTCTTGGTTGAACTGTTTCCGAAATATTTTATTGTTTTTTTATTTAGTGTCTTACTACCCGTTTGGGTCATACGCTTAAGTACTAATTACGATAGTGGATTAGGAATTTGGGAAGGTTAAATTTAGAGGAAGTGAACCCGCATTTGCGTGGAGAGAGGGAGAGTGGAAAACTACTTTAGGAAAAACCAACCCCAGTTCACATGACCGAGATTCGAACCTCGTTTTCCCCATCCTCGGCAGTCTGGTTCTACACGAAACTAGCGCGATAGCCAACTACGCCACCGAAGTGGGTATATTTTATTGTTCAAACCAGCAAACACTATATTATTAAAAGTTCAGTTAAAAAAAAATGTATCTAACCTTAATTTCAGTGAAACCTCTATTTGTCACTTACGCCTTACTTGGAGACCTGGTGGTCTTGGGGTAAGGTGTCAGACTTTTGTGCTGAGGGTCCAAGGTTCAATCCTCGGTCCCAGCACAGATTTATCTGATTGCCAAACCCTCCCTTCACCTCTGACAAGACGTGTATTAATCACAACTTGTGAATGTGAGGAATGCCAGGCCTCCACCGTGGCTCGGATCCCACGTTAAACTGCAGGTCCTCCATTTCGTCTCACAATCACCCTACCATTACACATTAGCGTAAGTGCGTATAACCCGAACGGGTAGTAAGATGTGGTGCTAATAATAATAATAATACGCCTTACTTACATGTATATTTAGTAAAGTGGTCATTCTGCCGGTAAATGATACACTTGATGAATACTTCAAATGTGCTGTACGATTATATTTGATAATTCCAGCGCTTATATTCTCATCTCCTTAATAATTGACATGCATTTATTTAAAAAAAATAACTTCAGTGCAACATCCTATTTTAACGTACTACCAAAAGGGATTGTAAAGAAGGACTTTACCACCTTATGATGATTACTAAAAAAATCTAAAAAACCTAAAGGCAATGAATGAAACAGTAAGGGAAGAAATAGTTGTCCAGGGTCTTCTGAAAATGAAAGATGGTTAGTTTACTTTATTAAAAAATATATATAATAATTTTTATTTGATTTTCCAAGCATAGTTAGATTTTTGTACAAAATAACTTAAACATTACATTAAAAAAATAATTACAAAAGTTATCAAATTAAACTTTGCAAAACATATCAAATGAACCAAATAGCTTACATGTTGTTAGCAACATTTGCATTGCACCTTGACACACTACCTTAGCCAACTTTACAGCAAAAAAACTACTCGTCTATTTATGTTTGATAAATGGGGCGCTTCCTGTGGAAAGGGCATTATGAATGTTAGCTCGAAACAGCCTTACAACAGGAAACATAAAGTCGAGATATTTCAATTCGTCTCGCTGAAGGCGTAAAATAACATTTAACACTTCATAAAAATGTTTAGTATCTATAGTTGTATTGGATATTTAATGTGTAGTTTCACAGACAGTGTTGTTTTAGTCACAAACAAACTTAATCTAAGACAGTTACACTTGACACTAAATACTTGAACTAAGGATTGATGCATTTAGATAGTAAACGGAACATATTATAGTCAGCTGACAAAAAAAACCTTAAACATATCTAATTTACTAAGAAGGTTTATATTCGGATGATTCAACATTTTGTGAACTGACTAATCAAATGTTTTATTCGGCCTACAATTGGTCATGGGAACACTTATATGGAGGTATTTCTCTCTATTTATAACCAATGAAGTGTAAGGGCTGTGAACCATGATAGATATAAGCTAATATGTGTGACTGCTTTTATTGGGACAGCTTCGATCATCCAAATAAGCTTCTATGTATATTAGATACACAATCTATTAGAATTATGCCAACAATATACAGATAAATATTACATTATTTTTACTTTCAAGATCCAGCCCTAAGCTATCTTGAATTAAAATTAGTTTCCAGGACCACTCAACCAAAAAAGGGGGAATTTATAAGGCGAGCCGAGCCTGTAATGAAACATGTAATGTAACAGATTCTCCTAATTGGGACAGGCCTGCGAGCGCGCTGTGAGCACGGCACGAACCATTCACAGTGATCCGCCGGCTGTCGGTCTTTCCAACGAACACAAAGGGATTCGTCAGTCTAGTTTAGGACATGTTTGTTGCATGGAGAACTGGTCTGAGGAATCTGTATTTCATTTGATAGAATCTTATAAAAACAATAGCGTTTTATGGAACCCCAAAGAGGCAAGGATAAAAACTATTACAGAAATAATCTGAAAGAAGATGCCTGGAAGGATATCACCATATTAGCAAGACAAGCAGAAGATGTTTGCAAACGAAAAATACTTAGTTTTTTTCGGTCCTATTTTACGCATTAAATTCTCAAATTTTGTGGGAGACGTCCTGGTAAAGTTTGTGTACTGTCCACTAATGTGCTATAGCTTTGAATCTCGCGATAGTTCTGAACCAGCCCGTTTTGTATAAAATTAGACCCCACCATCGCTGAGGCTTTCGTTGTTGCTTTTTAAAAAATAGATTGGCCATAATTAGCATAACACCACTGCACATAATTAAGGCTAAAGCTTCTTCGTTATCAGACATTTATAAGAGTTAAGATATCTAATTAAATTGAAATATAGTGCACCCTCGTTAGTAATGAATTGATCTGAGGTCACTATTACGTCGCTTGCTCGAGGCGTGATCGTTTCACGTCCAAAGTGACGAGCACTACATTACATGTTACATTACATGTTACGTTACATGTTACGTTACATACTCAGCTCGCCAAATATACACGCAACTCTACATTTAGATAATAAACATGATCACAAATACAGACAGGCATAAATAAAACTTTGTTCTCGTGTTTGTAAACAAATAATGATTGTTATAAATTATTGTACACGAAAATTTGTAGAGTAAAAAAAATGTACTAAAATGTTACCCACTTTAGTGGCCGATTGGTCTAAGGCATCACTCTCGTGTTATACTGGCCTGCTGATGACGGAAAGATCTGGGTTTGATCCCGGTTGGGTTTACTGAGGGTGGTTTTCTATAAATGGTTATTAACTCTCCTTCCACGCAAACACAGATAGATTGCCCCTAAAATGCTTCGTTCCACATCCTAACCCCATTAGAATAATTGTTATATAATATGTGTATGACCTGAACAGGTAGAAATACGCGATGATAAAATAGAAATAATAAAAATACTAACATGTTTTTAATATCCCAGTGAAAACACAGTCTACTTATAAACTGTGTAGGTACTTTCTTAATACACTTTTCATCTTTATGGTGTATTATGTGTTGTAAGGAAGTATAGTTAGCTGCACAAAGAAAGCTCATTCGTTGTGTAACTAAATATATATTATTCCTATGGAGGTAAAAAAAAACCACTCGTACAGTTTATTGCACATGAATAGCGAGGTTCAGAATATGACACTTGATACGAATTCGTCCGTAACTAAAAGATAATTTCCATATTCTAAACTTCGCTGCTCAGCGCAATTAACTCTAGATTTTTCTTATCCTCCATGTTATTCTCTCTCGTGTACAACATTCCATTTTGCGAACAGCCAGCCCTAGCGTAGCCAATGGATGGGGTTTTGTTAGCTGATGGTTTTCCTGTGTCCAGATGTCATTTTTCAAATTTACGAATATAATTTTTTTTAGTCCTAAAAGTTTGTAACTTAAACTAGAATTTTTCAACTGATTTTTTACTTATTAAGTAGACTGTATAGTGTAAAAAAAATAGTTAGTAGGATATAAATAGAACTATACAACACAGAAGAAGAAAATAAGGAACAAAATCGGTTATAGTGAAACATATAGCCACCTTATTTTTTCAAATGTTAGGAATCTTCTTAATTTATTTATTTTTAATATATTATGAAAAGGTGACTTTTTTCCATCATCAGATAATATATTGTTGGTTGGTACAGATGTTTCATGACTTAAGGGCGCAGTTTTTCTGATTTTTTTTACGTTGAGGTATTTCTTAGAAGGACAGTTCTGATTCTCCAAAATAGTAAAAAGAATTTAACAAAATATTGTGAACATAATAACAAATTACTTCATTTGTTCAAAGGCGGTGTTACTCTATTAAATTTCTTTATAAAAGAAAAATATTTATTTTATAGAATATATGAAAAGAGAGCCGACACCGCCTTTGATAAAATGTGTGTTATTAGATCGTTATTACATGATATTTTCTTCAAAGTTTCTATAAGACTTATGATTACAAAAATAACAGCTAGCCATGTCAAAAATATTTAAAAATTACGCATGGAACTTTTAAAAATCTGTTCACCATAGATACTCTTTTAACTAAAAGAAATAACACAATTATATACAACCTAAATGTGAAGTTTGTGTCTTTATAGTGAACCTTTACATTTTTAGCTGCTTCACATGTATTGGTAAAAATTTCATTATTCGCCATTTTCTTCGATAAAACCCTAAAGCATGTTCTATAAGTTTAAATATTTTACGTAAGATTTACAAAATATATTATTTTATAAAAGAACTTTGGTGAATCGTCAAAGTTACGTCATTTTAAATCTATCAAATAATAGTTTTTTTTTATAAATATGTAAAAAAGGAAAGCTGGATTTAGTTATTAATATCCTTTAACTAAAGGAACTGCAGAAAGCTTTGCGTGAAAATTAATTGAACATGGGCCAATTTTACATATATTTTTATAAGCTTTAAGGTTGATAATAGTACAACACTCTTTTGGTATAATTCACCTTAATTTTGGTTCAAACCACATTTTGAAAGAACAAACCTATTTAAATATCGAAACATACTTCAGGAGTTGTCTCTTGGCATTGACTTCGTTGATCAGTCCTATGACAGACAGAGACGTGTCAATGCAGTGACAGACTTCACGATAAGTTAGCTCTCTTTAGAAACGTTGTAACCGAATTGCCCGACGTTATGGGGGTCCCTGCGACTTCTTGGAGGGGGGAGACCGGTGTTCAGCCGCACTTGACGTTGTACCACCAGTCACAGTGGTTCAGGATCTCGTTGAACAACGTCCCTTTAGGACAGAGGAAGGAATCCTTGCGGCCGTCCTTCTGACAGAAGTGGAATACCTGGAGATCAACACAAGACAACATTATCCGATGAATATAAAACTACCCACTTCGATGGCCTCATAGTCTTAGGCGCCTCTCGCAGTAGACTAGACTGCCACAGATGGAAAGATCGGGGTTAGATCCTGGTTGGGTGTGTTGAGGGTGGTTTTTAAAAATGGTTATCTACTTTCCCTCCACGCAAATGCAGCTGCACTTCCTCTACATTAAACTTTCCTAATCCCTAACCCCTTAGTGTAATTAGTACATAGGTGTATAACCTGAACGGATAGTAAGGCGCGGTGCTATATATATATATCGATGACAGCCAACAACCTAATGGACGAGGTTCTTGTTTTGCCAATTATTAAAATATACACAGAAAAGAGAACTTTATTGCCATGTTGGGATAAGATATTTTTCTTTGCTATTTACTTATTCCTTTTTCATCTTGTATCACTATCCACTCAGGTTATATGTATATATGTGTACAGCCCAGTATATAACTCTTGTCCCATTTGAAGAAAAAACAATGTTAGAAACAAATACTCGGACGATAGGATTTGGTCCAAATTTGATAGGATTTTTCTTTTTATCAATGATAAATGCTACTGTAGGTAGTCAGGTTGTTTTTCTATAGGTATTGGTAATATATATCAAATTTGAAAACGGATTTGATCACATGATTGACGTATGAACACCCGAAAGTATATTTAGTAACTTGTCTAGCCACCAGGTAAGATTCTTCCTATGAACACG